>JAMXBD010003506.1:0-116986 GCA_024138025.1 Combretum micranthum | reverse complement strand
AAAGGAATTTTAAAGAGAGACTAAAAAGAGTTTTAAAAAGCACTTATAGAAAAAGAGTGACCACAATTACCTCTTCTTTTCTGCCTTATTGAATGTTGTCTTCTTTATCTCGATGTTGTGGTTTGGATGTGACGCGGAAGTTAATGTTTTCAAAAATTTACAAAGATTGCTATTAACTTCTATTCAACTTTGGTCGCACAAATACCATTTCCACAAGTGCACCTACTGAAGTAGCATAAAAAGTATTAGCATATTTCTTAGGGATTGTTAGCATCTACTGTACTCACTTTTAATCTATTATCTAGCAAGAAAAAAAAAATCAGCAAAATATTGTAAACAGAAAAGTCACTGAGCTAAAGTTTATTCGAATTGTATACACATTTTCAAGGAAAAATTGTAAAATAGGTTTGTTAATGCAAGAATGAGCTTACAATTTGTTTCACCAAGTTTTTATCATGTGATTTCTTAATAAACTCAGAGAGTTGTTTGTTCGGTATACTTATACTGTCAAATTCACTAAGCTAAGTTAAAGCCCCTCTAAAGGTCAAGAACTCTAGATCCAGATTAGACCACTAGAATCCCTTCACAAGCTCTCAACGGCCAAGATCCGCATAAAGATTAAGAACCCTTTAATTAATACCCATTTTAATGAATTTAAAATCAAGTGACAAAACGTTTTACCATCCCTATCCCTAGGTGATTCTGAGCAACTTCATTAGTAGCCTTATTATATTCAAAAGAATGTTTTCTCAATTTGTTCGCCAAAAATCAGACATAAATCTCCATGATGCACTCGCATAAACTTACAAATTAAGGCTCGAGCTACTAATTACAATTACCCAATTAATATTCAATTAAAATGCATTAAAATCACATGAATCGGGTCTTGGATTCACAAACCCTAAGTTAAAATGATTATTTCTCCATAAACATGAACATTAAACACAGATTCAGGAGAAACAATATGAAATAAAGATGAATATTTTTTATAAAACACAAGGTCTTACAAAAACAAACATCGATTTAAAATGAAATTACATAGAAAACTTGAATTGCTTGTAAAAGAAAAGTTTCTCTCACTATAAATTATCACTTTACTCTATTTTATGTATAAAACTTGTTACATATGTACAATATGTTACAACTTTTGTGCACGTTAATTTACAAGTGTCAGGGCACAAAAATCATGAAGATTTATTCATAGAAATGGCAGATTCTTTTTAATGGCTTTTGTACATATCTTTATCCGCATGACTACAAGGCAGGGTCACTTTTCATGGGCAGGACTGTGGGCTTAAAGGTTGGTTGCGGTAAAGAAGCTGTGTTTGAGTTATCAGAGCAGTGATTTATGTTTAATTTGAATTGTAGTTAGAACCATGGGTGTGAATCAGGGCCGGTTTGGTATTTTGCTTTGTTTCTTGCCGTTAGTTCATTCTCTAAGGCCATGGTTTGTCCTTATCTTCAAAAGTTATTGTTGTTTTGCTCCAAATCTAGTTCAAATCACTTTATTTCTTCTTTTCTTGATCTTAGGAGCCAAAAAAAACACATTATAAATAATAACAACACATATTTATAGGAGCTTAATCTAATAATGGATCAAATAAAGCATGATTCCTATAAATTGAATAGAGTATAAATGACTTATCAATTCCCTCACACTTAAGCATTGGATTATTCTTAAGTAAATTATCATGTGAAAACAAAATAGCAAAGCTGTCACGCCCGAGGGGTACCCTAGACGTGGCAGTCCGCCGTACACAATACTAAAGCCTAGGAATGACTACCTTAGTCACGCAAAGGCTTCCATATCATGCACAAGGCGTACATCACAACTAAGGGAACGCATCGGAGTAGCGCAATTTATATCGATAATAAATAAGTAACAAGGCAAAGAGAATATAGAACATAAACATATCACATTTCAATTCTTAAGGGCATATTCTTCTATTGTCTTTAAATAAAGTACCTCACTAATCATAAAGGTTAGCACATATAAAGAACCTTACAACTTTCTTCATCGTATGATTCCACATCCTTAATCGTCCGTCCATGACTTCCTTAATGTCATGATCCTCAATTTAATCCACGAATATACCTGTTTCAATCAAATCTATAGGGGTATAAGCTACAACTTAGCTTAGTGAGATATTCCTTTTCATTCGCACCATATTTTCAAACAAGTTTATTTATTTAATCACACATATGCTATGCGTGCAATGCAACAATCACATGTTTACGCGAATATATATAGTCATCCGGAAACCATATATAGAACGGATTTACCCCTCCGTATCAAAGGTTAGGGAATCGGGGTTGAAGGTCCTCGACCTTCTACTGCTAGTCCCCAGGTCCTCACCCACAGCGTTCGGTTGGCTCGGCTCCGAACCTAGAGTCGCTTTCCCCGAGCGATTTGGATTCTCCAGGAAGGAACATGGCCCGTGGCACCGCACGATCACAGCCAATCCAACTCTACGCGTAGGAGTAGCAGCCTTCTGAAATAGATGTGACTCGATGGATGCTATGCGTGAACGTTTTATTGTTCTTAGGTCAAACCTTATTAAGGTTTATTGGGGCGATCAATCAATTTAGCAACAATAAACAATCATACAAGTAAGTAAACAAAATTATTTAAACAAGCAGATCGAGTTGCGAAGTTGCGATATCTTATTCTCAATTCACGCAAACATAGAAATATATATAATCCCAATTCCCCAAAATATATCCATTTTTATCTTTTCCTAATATACTAATGCTACTACTTTACAAGCACAAGCAAAGTAACGAATTAGAAGGAATAACTCACTCGTCCATTTCGCTATCTTCTTAGTCGTAGAAATCCTCGGGTAGGGTATCCTCGTGTCCTTTGTCTCCTAGACAAAAGAAATACCCGGGATAAGTCTTCCATGAATTTCTTTTTGGAGATTCTAAACTTTACTTAAAATTCGTGGTAAAATCGTATAAGAAGAAATTCCAACTTAAAATGGCCATAACTTGCTCATTTTAACTCGGAATTTCGCGTACGATATACCGTTTTCTACCTATTCGAAAAGTTCTATCCATTTCTAAACTTATCTTGGTCATAAAAGGTCATTTGGGTTCCAAAAACGTCAGGTACAGATTTAGAACGAATTTTCTAAACTTTTGCAAAAATCCACTTTCTATCTCACTTCATTTAAAGAAAATCCTTTTTGTAATAATATAAATATACATTTGATAAACACTTTTGAATATATAGGTATGCTCAATTTATATGCAAAAATCCCAATGGTAGTGTCTCAATAATTTATTTCATAAGACAATTCATTTAAACTTTAGCTTTGAAAACTTCCTTTCAAGTATTTAAAGAAACTTTATATTTTTCTTAGGTTTGTTATAAATGAGTATAATCTTATTTTATTTTTCTTCATTCCTCTTTTCCAAAACAAGAAAATTCCCTTTAACTCTAGTCTTTCATATATTTCATTTCTAGTGATAAATGATTAATTTATCAAAAGTACATTAAGTTGTCGAAATCCTTTTCATAATTTGTTTATTTAAGATGGTCTTAGAAATTGAGCCTTGCTTTTCTTATATTCATTTCTAAAATATAACTTTTACCTTTCCAAAACTTGTTCTTTCATTTCTTTTTGAAAAGAATCATCTTTATTGATAAAAACCCATCATTATAAATCTCACCTTATTTATATTCCCTTGAAAATTAGTTCCTTCTTTTAAGAAATTTGAAAATCATTATTTTTCCTAAGTGGGTTCATAACTTGATGAGTTGATTTTTGTTCTTGAACTTTGAAAACTAGTTTGTTCCTAGTTTAGAAAAGAATTTAAGTCTTTAAACTTTCGATATTAACGATTTATTTTTCTAAGAAATTTACCATAAATACAAAGAAAATATTTATTTTCTTACGTTTTCTTGATAAAACTATCTTGTTATTTAGGAAAACTTGAGAAAACTCATTTCTCTATGTTGTGATAATAACTTCATGATTTTGCGATAAATCATATGATTGAAAACTTAGCTTTGAGTTCATTTAGTAAAACAAAATTCTATTGTTTTTGATTAGTTGAGACATTTAAATTACGCAATGCAAGTATAAATGAGCATATAAAATGTAAGAACAAAGAAAATACTAGAAACAAATAATGAGTAAGAAAATAAAATATCAAGCATTGGGAACCTTAGCTTCATCAAGGAATCCCGATCAAGAATTGGAGCCTTAGCTTTATCAAGGCATCCCGGGACTAAGAATGGACTAGTCCCGAAAGATTAAAGAAATAATAATCAAAAAGGTTGTTTTGACTTGATATGGGACAAGTCTAAGACTAGAAAGACTAGTCTTAATTCAAAATAAATAAATTGCATAACTTGAAAATAAATAAATAACAAATGAGCTTATATGCTCTAAATATATAACATAATACTATATAAATAAGCAAATAAATAACAACATAATAAAATAGGAAGCTTTATGTACAAGAACAAACATGAACATGTTTTGTGCTTTTACTACTCATATAGTTTCAAAACAACACCATAGTCATGTTAAGTTACATGACATGGATGAATAATAGATGGAAGAAATATTACCTAAGGTATGTAAGAGATATGAAGATGGTAGATGGAATGGGTATTATGTGAGTAGTGATATGTGGTAGATAGTGAGGCTTTGAAAAGAAACTTTCTTTGGTTATTGGAATGGAAGAGAGTGTTTTCTTTTTACAAGAAGTGAGTTCTTGTAAGATTATAAAGAAGTTTTTGGAGAGGATTTTGGCATAATTTCTTTGCTTTGGAATGGTGTGAAGAAATGAGAAGGGAGAGGTGGTATTTATAGAATTTTGTGGAGGATTAAGAGGTAATAAAAAAAGAAAAATAAAATAAAATAGATGTAGAAGAGAGAGAGAGTGCGCCGGTTTTGGGGGCATGGGGGATTTTGTACAACTTTGATTTAATTTGTGTAATAAAGAAGTAATGTGTAAAGTTTGATGTGATTAAAGGTGTTGGAAATGAAAAAAGTAAGAAAATAGATATGTAGGTGTAAGAAATAGGTGTAAGAAAAAGTAGAGATAGGTGAATAGTAATGAATAGTAGAAAAAGTACTATGAATAGTAGACTAGACAATTAAAGTACCGGTAGTAATAAAAATACGCGTAATAATGCGATATCTGTAATTTTTAGCTACCGAAAAATTCCAAAACTGATATTTTTGGAATCCTTGTATTTTTACGAGTCTATTGGTATAAACGGAATATTTTTAATATTCCGTGCTCCGGGACACGCTTTTCGAGAACCGATCCCGTTTGGGTCCGAAGGTCACTCGAAATTCGCGAATCTGATATTTTTATGTTACCTTACGTTATTACGAACTATTCTAGGCTATTTACTTAATTTCGTTTTCTAGGGTTTGAAAACGCGGGATTGCCGGATCTTAACTACTAGGGTTCGTTATAGGCTTGTTGACTTTTAGGGTTCCGTTTTGAATTCCGTTTTCATCGAGATATTCGTAAGATCGTATAATTTTCGAGTCTTGAGCGTTTAGAATTTTAGCTCGAAATTTATGTTTTATTTTATTTTATTTCATTTGTGATTATTTATAGTTTTTAGTTCTCGGAATCATTTAACCGAGTCTAGGTTTATGAGTTGACTCGATTTGACTTTTGTGGAAAATTTGGATTTTGTGATTCTAAAATTTTACTGAAGGAATTAGGACTTTATTATCTCGTTGTTAAGCGGTATTTGGATCTATTGTTTCGATTTGCGTTTTAGGAATTGGGTAGATTATTTAATCGACGTACGGACGTTGATTATATTCGGTAATTGGACTTTATATTTTATTTCAGGGGTTCTCGTTTTCTCAAGATTGAGAGAACTCGTTTTTGTTCTTATTAAATTTTTAACTGGTTCAACTTTTAGGGTTTCGTTTCCGGTATTTGACTCGGTCTAGAATTGAGTTTTAATCTCAAGTTGATTTTTCGGGTCTTTGATATTTATACTTCTAAAATTATTTTTAAGGATTATGAAAATTTTTGGGGGTTTACAACCTACCCACCTTAAAGAAAGTTTTGTCCTCAAAACTTGTCATACGTACGTAGGTTGATGAGAAATTGTATATCGTCATTCATCAACATTCGTGATATTTGGAATTTTGTCTTACGTCTATTTGTTGAAAGGGTATTATGATTTCATTATGTCTTTTTCTTAGTTTGACTTCCACAAAAGGGTTGGGAAGTCTATCGTTGTTTTTGAATTTCTTCTTTCATATCTTTCTGTTTTGCATATATTTTTAGACGGTAATATTGGAATGTTGTTAATCTTGTGCGTTTAATATTTTATGCAATATAGCATATATAGAATCAATAAGATTTGGTTTTAGCGATTTTCAACCTTCACTTTGACTCTTTCTGAAGAGTTTCAGACTTAACCAATACAGCAGACGACTGACGACTTGACACTTGACTTGACTCGATCTTAAACTGATGACGACTCGATACGACACTGGTACATTCACTTGACGAAGGAAGGTTGTGAATTCGCTTGTCCATTCTTATGTGAGTATATATATGACATGCACGTATATGACATGCACGTACAATGTTTATACTTATTCCATAGAGTTGTTTTATTCTTTACGTGGTCATCTTGACAATGTTTGAGGTCAAGATGAAAAATTTGGATTTGCTTTTGAGATTTTATCATTACAGGTTCTAGCTCTTAGGCGGTAATAGTTATGCTTTTGATGTATTTTAGCGTGTTCAAGGTAAAATTGAATTGCCTTCTTCTTTGTTACATACAAAATTTTCGACAATCATATTTTATTTCATCTGGAGTAAGGTGACGATTACATAATCTACGGTCATTACTGGCAACTATCGGTATAACAAGAATTTTAGCGTCTAAGGGTAGCCTGATAACTCGTATTCGTGACTATCGTTTCTTCTAAAACAACGAATTCTATCTCTTGGTTGGCTTCCTCGCAAACCCATTGTCCTTGTAGGTTATGACACGTATTCTTGTGGGGTATTGTTGAGTATCTCCCTTCCATATTTTTCTTCTTAGGACACTTCTTGGCAATATGTCCCGACTCCTTGCAGATCAGACAAGTGGCAGAGGTTTTCTTTGGGCATCTCATGACTTTGTGATTTGGACTCCCGCAGTAGTAACACTTGTGTTGAACTTAGGACACTGTCTTGGTTGATGTCCCTTTTTGCATTTCCAACATTGGGTATCCATTTCTTTTTATCCTTCTTTCTACTCGGGCTGACCGATGTTTCGAGCTCATTGATTTGGCTTAGGCTAGGTTCACTTATAGATTCTTCCTCAATATCATGACATTTCCTTCCGTCCTTCTCCTTTTCTTAGCACCATCCACAATTCGTGCTCTTCTACTAGTTCTCGGAAAATCTTTGATGTCAAATTCTATCAACTTGATACGAAGGTCTTCATCCAATCCTCCTAAGAAGACTTGCCTTTTTAGTTCCTCACTATCCTTATATGATTCGGGGGCATATTGTAACAACTTACTGAACTCGTTTCATATTGTTCAAGACTACGGCCTCCTTGAGAAATACTTAGGAAATCTGCACTAAATTGGATTCTCAAGCTTCCAGGGAAAAAGTTCTCCAAGAATTCATGCCTAAATGTCTCCCATGTGATTGGTGGTAGTAGCTCTCTACTTTTGGATTCCCACCATATTCTTGCATTGAACCTCAGCATGAAAGTCCCATATGTAAGCTGAAGTGTTGTGGTACTTCAAAAGCATTGAAAGATCGTTCTATTTGTGCTAACCAATCATCAGCTTCATCCGGTTTTCCAAAAGCTCCATCAAAATATCGATTGCACTTAATGAACTCTAACATACTTTGATAAGGTTTGGTAAGGTGGCTCAGCTAGTGCTGTTTCAATCGGTGGCGTTGGAACTTCTGGTGCTGCTTCTTGTGCAGGTGCTGGTGTAGGCATAGCCTGAGCTGTTGTGCGAAATTCCTTATGAGGTTGGCAAGTTGTTCGATGTTAGCTTGATCCATTCGTGGTTGGTTTGGTTGTTGAGGTTCCTCCGGGTTCTCAGGTTCTACAGGGGGTATTTCTTGGTTGCGTTTGTGCACGAGTACGTCTCCTATTTGTTCTACAGGTTTTATTAAGCTAGCGTGAGATTCTTGAACTTTATTAAGTCTTAGCGTTTTTCGGAAAAACGATCAAGAAATATGCTAATAGAAATCGAGACGGAAATGAATACAATTATATAGAAGAAATATTTGAAAATTGACTGAAATCATAATAAAAAGGAAATTCATATCATGGAAACAGAAGGAAGACTTAAATACTTCCTTTACAAAAGTTCAAAGAAAGGATGCAAAACATAATTAAAATTTCAAATCATTACATAAACACATATACATCTTTGATTAATTCACAAAAGCATTTCTCCTATCGGTATATTAAAGCTTTTACGGAAGGTTTAGCGTCCATTCCTGCTTCGGATTGCTCTTCACAGGGTAGGAATATTTCCTTGATCACTTGATCCCTCGTCTTCATTATCAGTAACTTTTTCTTTTCCTTTGTGGTGAGATTCGGTGGTAGGATCTCTAGACGAAGTCCCACATTCTTCTTGGATGGGTCATCTCTTTCGGGGCTGAGATGGGGTCGTCCCATAAACCTTGCGTCTTTAGATCTTCACGTACATAGAGGTACCACACCTTGCACATGTAGCATGTTTCCTTGGCATTTGTAGGGTAATTCTTGGTCCTACAGATGAGACGACTGCATACGTAGCATTTCCTTATTGTTGTTGGGTAATTGTTGGCACTGTGTTTTCTCTTTGCATGACCAGAATAGATAGTGCCGTTCTTCTTAGGACAATTAGGATTTTGTGGTCTTGTTTCCACAGAAGTAACACTTGTTCTGCAGTTGGGGCAACTTTTGGGGAAATGTCTTCCTTCACACTTCCAACATCTGACCTTAGGGGTTGCGGAATCCTTAAGAGGTTGGGTTGTTTATGCTTCTTAGCTGGGGTTCTTGATTGGCTATGAAGGAAGGGACTTGTGCTACTGGTGTTGCTCCGAGTTGAGGTCTTATAACCGGAGCAGGTGCAGAGGTTATGGGTATTTGTTGTATATAAGTCCTTATCGTCTCTTCTAGACGTCTTATGGTGGTCAAGAGTTCTTGAGTTAGATCTTGTGGTGGGAGTGCTTCTGGTTCTTGTTGTTCTTCGAGAGGGGTGCTTGATTGTGGCATAACTTCCTCGGGTAGCTTCCTAGAACCAACGAAGCGATCGTATTAGATATTTTCTTTATTTCGAGTTTTACGCTCATGTTATTTGTTTTTAAGGAAAAGAGAAGCGTTAAAGACTTTTGCTAGTCTGATTAAAGGTTAACGTAGGTACTAATATTATTACCTAAGGGTCTTACTATAAAAGAGGCATTTTACTTAAATTGCTCCTAATTGGTCTTGAATAGGGTTACTATGCTTAAGGCTTATTGATCTTGCTAAGGTAGGCTTACTATGTTTACTCTATATCTAAATTCTAAGTCTCCTTCATTTTCTTATTATTCTGCTATGTTCTATCTCCAAGTCATTTCCACCTTTCTCAATCTTGGGTCAACATCTAGGGTAAATCTCTTCATGTAATTCCTCCATTTCATATTACTAAATATCCTCCGATTCTTGTGTAAGTACTTCCTGCCTTCCCCTAATATTCTCCAGATAAAGTTCTATTTTAGACATAGGATTCTTAGACATAAGATCAAGTCCTACCATTCTATACTTTCATATCCTATCTCTTAATTCCCAAAACCTTGTTGCTCTGATACCAACTTAAACTGTCACGCCCCGAGGGGTACCCTAAACGTGGCAGTCCGCCGTACACAATACTAAAGCCTAGGAATGACTACCTTAGTCACGCAAAGGCTTCCATATCATGCACAAGGCGTACATCACAACTAAGGGAACGCATCGGAGTAGCGCAATTTATATCGATAATAAATAAGTAACAAGGCAAAGAGAATATAGAACATAAACATATCACATTTCAATTCTTAAGGGCATATTCTTCTATTGTCTTTAAATAAAAGTACCTCACTAATCATAAAGGTTAGCACATATAAAGAACCTTAAACTTTCTTCATCGTATGATTCCACATCCTTAATCGTCCGTCCATGACTTCCTTAATGTCATGATCCTCAATTTAATCCACGAATATACCTGTTTCAATCAAATCTATAGGGGTATAAGCTACAACTAGCTTAGTGAGATATTCCTTTTCATTCGCACACATTTTCAAACAAGTTTATTTATTTAATCACACATATGCTATGCATACAATGAACAATCACATGATTACACGAATATATATAGTCATCCGGAAACCATATATAGAACGGATTTACCCCTCCGTATCAAAGGTTAGGGAATCGGGGTTGAAGGTCCTCGACCTTCTACTGCTAGTCCCCAGGTCCTCACCCACAGCGTTCGGTTGGCTCGGCTCCGAACCTAGAGTCGCTTTCCCCGAGCGATTTGGATTCTCCAGGAAGGAACATGGCCCGTGGCACCGCACGATCACAGCCAATCCAACTCTACGCGTAGGAGTAGCAGCCTTCAGAAATAGATGTGACTCGATGGATGCTATGCGTGAACGTTTTATTGTTCTTAGGTCAAACCTTATTAAGGTTTATTAGGGGCGATCAATCATTTAGCAACAATAAACAATCATACAAGTAAGTAAAAAAATTATTTAAACAAGCAGATCGAAGTTGCGATATTCTTAATTCTCAATTCACGCATAACATAGAATCATATATAATCCCGAATTCCCCAAATATTATCCATTTTTATCTTTTCCTAGTATACTAATGCTACTACTTTACAAGCACAAGCAAGTAACGAATTAGAAGGAATAACTCACTCGTCCATTTCGCTATCTTCTTAGTCGTAGAAATCCTCGGGTAGGGTATCCTCGTGTCCTTTGTCTCCTAGACAAAAGAAATACCCGGGATAAGTCTTCCATGAATTTCTTTTTGGAGATTCTAAACTTTACTTAAAATTCGTGGTAAAATCGTATAAGAAGAAATTCCAACTTAAAATGGCCATAACTTGCTCATTTTAACTCGGAATTTCGCATACGATATACCGTTTTCTACCTATTCGAAAAGTTCTATCCATTTCTAAACTTATCTTGGTCATAAAAGGTCATTTGGGTTCCAAAAACGTCAGGTACAGATTTGAAACGAATTTTCTAAACTTTTGCAAAAATCCACTTTCTATCTCAACTTCATTTAAAGAAAATCCTTTTGTAATAATATAAATATACATTTGATAAACACTTTTGAATATATAGGTATGCTCAATTTATATGCAAAAATCCCAATGGTAGTGTCTCAATAATTTATTTCATAAGACAATTCATTTAAACTTTAGCTTTGAAAACTTCCTTTCAAGTATTTAAAGAAACTTTATATTTTTCTTAGGTTTGTTATAAATGAGTATAATCTTATTTTATTTTTCTTCATTCCTCTTTTCCAAAACAAGAAAATTCCCTTTAACTCTAGTCTTTCATATATTTCATTTCTAGTGATAAATG
The DNA here is from genome assembly GCA_024138025.1 of Combretum micranthum. Taxonomy (NCBI): domain Eukaryota; kingdom Viridiplantae; phylum Streptophyta; class Magnoliopsida; order Myrtales; family Combretaceae; genus Combretum; species Combretum micranthum. The sequence goes on along the minus strand of JAMXBD010003506.1, from coordinate 105,424 downwards.
ATTAATTTATCAAAAGTACATTAAGTTGTCGAAATCCTTTTCATAATTTGTTTATTTAAGATGGTCTTAGAAATTGAGCCTTGCTTTTCTTATATTCATTTCTAAAATATAAGCTTTTACTTTCCAAAACTTGTTCTTTCATTTCTTTTGAAAAGAATCATCTTTTATTGATAAAACCCATCATTATAAATCTCACCTTTTTATATTCCCTTGAAAATTAGTTCCTTCTTTTAGAAATTTGAAAATCATTATTTTTCCTAAGTGGGTTCATAACTTGATGAGTTGATTTTTGTCTTGACTTTGAAAACTAGTTTGTTCCTTAGTTTAGAAAAGAATTTAAGTCTTAAACTTTCGATATTAACGATTTATTTTTCTAAGAACTTAGATTACCATAAAATACAAAGAAAATATTTATTTCTTACGTTTTCTTGATAAAACTATCTTTGTTATTTAGGAAAACTTGAGAAAACTCCATTTCTATGTTGTTGATAATAACTTCATGATTTTGCGATAAATCATATGATTGAAAACTTAGCTTTGAGTTCATTTAGTAAAACAAAATTCTTTTTTTGATTAGTTGAGACATTAACATTACGCAAATGCAAGTATAATGAGCATATAAAATAGTAAGAACATAAGAAAATACTAGAAACAAATAATGAGTAAGAAAATAAAATATCAAGCATTGGGAACCTTAGCTTCATCAAGGAATCCCGATCAAGATTGGAGCCTTAGCTTTATCAAGGCATCCCGGGACTAAGAATGGACTAGTCCCGAAAGATTTAAAGAAAATAAATAATCAAATTGTTTTGACTTGATATGACAAGTCTAAGACTAGAAAGACTAGTCTTAATATTGCATAAAATAAATAAATTGCATAACTTGAAAATAAATAAATAACAAATGAGCTTATATGCTCTAAATATATATACATAATATATATAATAAGCAAATAATAACAACATAATAAAGTAGGAAGCTTTATGTACAAGAACAAAACATGAACATGTTGTTGCTTTTACTACTCATATGAGTTTCAAAACAACACCATAGTCATGTTAAGTTACATGACATGGATGAATAATAGATGGAAGAAATATTACCTAAGGTATGTAAGAGATATGAAGATGGTAGATGGAATGGGTATTATGTGAGTAGTGATATGTGGTAGATAGTGAGGCTTTGAAAAGAAACTTTCTTTGGTAATGGAAGAGGAGTGTTTTCTTTTTACAAGAAGTGAGTTCTTGTAAGATTATAAAGAAGAGTTTTTGGAGAGGATTTTGGCATAATTTCTTTGCTTTGGAATGGTGTGAAGAAATGAGAAGGGAGAGGTGGTATTTATAGAATTTTGTGGAGGATTAAGAGGTAATAAAATAAAAGAAAAAAAAATAAAATAGATGTAGAGAGAGAGAGAGTGCGCCGGTTTTGGGCATGGGGGGTTTTGTACAACTTTGATTTAATTTTGTGTAATAAAGAAGTAATGTGTAAAGTTTGATGTGATTAAAGGTGTTGGAAATGAAAAAAGTAAGAAAATAGATATGTAGGTGTAAGAAATAGGTGTAAGAAAAAGTAGAGATAGGTGAATAGTAATGAATAGTAGAAAAAGTACTATGAATAGTAGACTAGACAATTAAAGTACCGGTAGTAATAAAAATACGCGTAATAATGCGATATCTGTAATTTTTAGCTACCGAAAAATTCCAAAACTGATATTTTTGGAATCCTTGTATTTTTACGAGTCTATTGGTATAAACGGAATATTTTTAATATTCCGAGCTCCGGGACACGCTTTTCGAGAACGATCCCGTTTGGGTCCGAAGGTCACTCGAAATTCGCGAATCTGATATTTTTATGTTACCTTACGTTATTACGAACTATTCTAGGCTATTTACTTAATTTCGTTTTCTAGGGTTTGAAAACGCGGGATTGCCGGATCTTAACTACTAGGGTTCGTTATAGGCTTGTTGACTTTTAGGGTTCCGTTTTGAATTCCGTTTTCATCGAGATATTCGTAAGATCGTATAATTTTCGAGTCTTGAGCGTTTTAGAATTTTAGCTCGAAATTTATGTTTTATTTTATTTTATTTCATTTGTGATTATTTAATAGTTTTTAGTTCTCGGAATCATTTAACCGAGTCTAGGTTTATGAGTTGACTCGATTTGACTTTTGTGGAAAATTTGGATTTTGTGATTCTAAAATTTTACTGAAGGAATTAGGACTTTATTATCTCGTTGTTAAGCGGTATTTGGATCTATTGTTTCGATTTGCGTTTTAGGAATTGGGTAGATTATTTAATCGACGTACGGACGTTGATTATATCGGTAATTGGACTTTATATTTTATTTCAGGGGTTCTCGTTTTCTCAAGATTGAGAGAACTCGTTTTTGTTCTTATTAAATTTTTAACTGGTTCAACTTTTAGGGTTTCGTTTCCGGTATTTGACTCGGTCTAGAATTGAGTTTTAATCTCAAGTTGATTTTTCGGGTCTTTGATATTTATACTTCTAAAATTATTTTTAAGGATTATGAAAATTTTTGGGGGTTTACAACCTACCCACCTTAAAGAAAGTTTTGTCCTCAAAACTTGTCATACGTACGTAGGTTGATGAGAAATTGTATATCGTCATTCATCAACATTCGTGATATTTGGAATTTTGTCTTACGTCTATTTGTTGAAAGGGTATTATGATTTCATTATGTCTTTTTCTTAGTTTGACTTCCACAAAAGGGTTGGGAAGTCTATCGTTGTTTTTGAATTTCTTCTTTCATATCTTTCTGTTTTGCATATATTTTTAGACGGTAATATTGGAATGTTGTTAATCTTGTGCGTTTAATATTTTATGCAATATAGCATATATAGAATCAATAAGATTTGGTTTTAGCGATTTTCAACCTTCACTTTGACTCTTTCTGAAGAGTTTCAGACTTAACCAATACAGCAGACGACTGACGACTTGACACTTGACTTGACTCGATCTTAAACTGATGACGACTCGATACGACACTGGTACATTCACTTGACGAAGGAAGGTTGTGAATTCGCTTTCCATTCTTATGTGAGTATATATATGACATGCACGTATATAATGTTTATACTTATTCCATAGAGTTGTTTTATTCTTTACGTGGTCATCTTGACAAGTTTGAGGTCAAGATGAAAAATTTGGATTTGCTTTTGAGATTTTATCATTACCGGTTCTAGCTTTAGGCGGTAATAGTTATGCTTTTGATGTATTTTGGCGTGTTCAAGGTAAAATTGAATTGCCTTCTTCTTTTGTTACATACAAAATTTTCGACAATCATATTTTTATTCATCTGGAGTAAGGTGACGATTACATAATCTACGGTCATTACTGGCAACTATCGGTATAACAAGAATTTTAGCGTCTAAGGGTAGCCTGATATCAACTCGTATTCGTGACTATCGTTTCTTCTAAAACAACGAATTCTATCTCTTGGTTGGCTTCCTCGCAAATCCATTGTCCTTGTAGGTTGTATACATGTATTCCTTGTGGGGGTATTGCTGAGTATCTCCTTCCATATTTTCTTCTTAGGACACTTCTTGGCAATATGTCCCGACTCCTTGCAGATCAGACAAGTGGCAGAGGTTTTCTTTGGGCATCTCATGACTTTGTGATTTGGACTCCCGCAGTAGTAACACTTGTGTTGCAACTTAGGACACTGTCTTGGTTGATGTCCCTTTTTGCATTTCCAACATTGGGTATCCATTTCTTTTTATCCTTCTTTCTACTCGGGCTGACCGATGTTTCGAGCTCATTGATTCTGATGCTGAGCTAGGTTCACTTATAGATTCTTCCTCAATCATCATGACGTTTCCTTCGTCCTTCTCCTTTTCTTAGCACCATCCACAATTCGTGCTCTCTCTACTAGTTCTCGAAAATCTTTAATGTCAAACTCTATCAACTTGATACGAAGAGTCTTCATCCAATCCTCCCAAGAAGACTTGCCTTTTTAGTTCCTCACTATCCTTATATGATTCGGGGGCATATTGTAACAACTTACTGAACTCCGTTTCATATTGTTCAAGACTACGGCCTCCTTGAGAAATACTTAGGAAATCTGCACTAAATTGGATTCTCAAGCTTCCAGGGAAAAAGTTCTCCAAGAATTCATGCCTAAATGTCTCCCATGTGATTGGTGGTAGTAGCTCTCTACTTTTGGATTCCCACCATATTCTTGCATTGAACCTCAGCATGAAAGTCCCATATGTAAGCTGAAGATGTTGTGGTACTTCAAAAGCATTAAAAGATCGTTCTATTTGTGCTAACCAATCATCAGCTTCATCCGGTTTTCCAAAGGCTCCATCAAAATATCGATTGCACTTAATGAACTCCGGTAACATACTTTGATAAGGTTTTGGTAATGATGGCTCAGCTAGTGCTGTTTCAATTGGTGACGTTGGAACTTCTGGTGCTGCTTCTTGTGCAGGTGCTGGTGTAGGCATAGCCTGAGCCTGTTGTGCGAAATTCCTTATGAGGTTGGCAAGTTGTTCGATGTTAGCTTGATCCATTTGCGGGTGGTTCGGTTGTTGAGGTTCTTCCGGGTTCTCAGGTTCTACTGGGGGTATTTCTTGGTTGCGTTGTGCACGAGTACGTCTCCTATTTGTTCTACAGGTTTTATTAAGCTAGCGTGAGATTCTTGAACTTTATTAAGTCTTAGACGTTATTCGGAAAAACGATCAAGAAATATGCAATAGAAATTGAGACGGAAATGAATACAATTATATAGAAGAAATATTTGAAAATTGACTGAAATCATAGTAAAAAGGAAATTCATATCATGGAAACAGAAGGAAGACTTAAATACTTCCTTTACAAAAGTTCAAAGAAAGGATGTAAAACATAATTAAAATTTCAAATGATTACATAAACAGCATATACATCTTTGATTAATTCAAAAGCATTTCTCCTATCGGTGTATTAAAGCTTTTACGGAAGGTTTAGCGTCCATTCCTTCTTCGGATTACTCTTTACAGGGTAGGAATATTTCCTTGATCACTTGATCCCTCGTCTTCATTATCAGTAACTTTTTCTTTTCCTTTGTGGTGAGATTCTGTGGTAGGATCTCTAGACGAAGTCCCACATTCTTTCTTTGATGGGTCATCTCTTTCGGGGGCTGAGATGGGGTCGTCCCATAAACCTTGCGTCTTTAGATCTTCACGTACATAGAGGTACCATACCTTGCACATGTAGCATGTTTCCTTGGCACTTATGGGGTAATTCTTGGTCCTACAGATGAGACGACTGCATACGTAGCATTCCTTTATTGTTGTTGGGTAATTGTTGGCACTGTGTTTCCTCTTTTCATGACCAGAATAGATAGTGCCGTTCTTCTTAGGACAATTTAGGATTTTGTGGTTCTTGTTTCCACAGAAGTAGCACTTGTTCTGCAGTTGCGGGCAACTTTTGGGGAAATGTCTTCCTTCACACTTCCAACATCTGACCTTAGGGGTTGCGGAATCCTTAAGAGGTTGGGGTTGTTTACGCTTCTTAGCTTGGGGTTCTTGATTGGCTATGAAGGAAGGGACTTGTGCTACTGGTGTTGCTCCGAGTTGAGGTCTCATAACCGGAGCAGGTGCAGAGGTTATGGGTATTTGTTGTATATAAGTCCTTATCGTCTCTTCTAGACGTCTTATGGTGGTCAAGAGTTCTTGAGTTAGATCTTGTGGTGGGAGTGCTTCTGGTTCATGTTGTTCTTCGAGAGGGGTGCTTGGTTGTGGCATAACTTCCTCGGGTAGCTTCCTAGAACCAAACGAAGCGATCGTATTAGATATTTTCTTTATTTCGAGTTTTACGCTCATGTTATTTGTTTTTAAGGAAAAGAGAAGCGTTAAAAGACTTTTGCTAGTCTGATTAAAGGTTAACGTAGGCACTGAATATTATCTACCTAAGGGTCTTACCTATAAAAGAGGCATTTTACTTAAATTGTTCCTACTTGGTCTTGAATAGGGTTACTATGCGTTAAGGCTTATTGATCTTGCTAAGGTAGGCTTACTATGTTTACTCTATATCTAAATTCTAAGTCTCCTTCATCTTTTCTTCATATTATTCTGCTATGTTCTATCTCCAAGTCATTTCCACCTTTCTCAATCTTGGGTCAACATCCTAGGGTAAATCCTCTTCATGTAATTCCTCCATTTCATATCTTACTAAATATCCTCCGATTCTTGTGTAAGTACCTTCCTGCCTTCCCCTAATATTCTCCATGATAAAGTTCTATTTTAGACATAGGATTCTTAGACATAAGATCAAGTCCTACCATTCTATACTTCTCATATCCTATCTCTTAATTCCCAAAACCTTGTTGCTCTGATACCAACTTAAACTGTCACGCCCCGAGGGGTACCCTAAACGTGGCAGTCCGCCGTACACAATACTAAAGCCTAGGAATGACTACCTTAGTCACGCAAAGGCTTCCATATCATGCACAAGGCGTACATCACAACTAAGGGAACGCATCGGAGTAGCGCAATTTATATCGATAATAAATAAGTAACAAGGCAAAGAGAATATAGAACATAAACATATCACATTTCAATTCTTAAGGGCATATTCTTCTATTGTCTTTAAATAAAGTACCTCACTAATCATAAAGGTTAGCACATATAAAAACCTTACAACTTTCTTCATCGTATGATTCCACATCCTTAATCGTCCGTCCATGACTTCCTTAATGTCATGATCCTCAATTTAATCCACGAATATACCTGTTTCAATCAAATCTATAGGGGTATAAGCTACAACTTAGCTTAGTGAGATATTCCTTTTCATTCGCACCACATTTTCAAACAAGTTCATTTATTTAATCACACATATGCTATGCATACAATGAACAATCACATGATTACACGAATATATATAGTCGTCCGGAAACCATATATAGAACGGATTTACCCCTCCGTATCAAAGGTTAGGGAATCGGGGTTGAAGGTCCTCGACCTTCTACTGCTAGTCCCCAGGTCCTCACCCACAGCGTTCGGTTGGCTCGGCTCCGAACCTAGAGTCGCTTTCCCCGAGCGATTTGGATTCTCCAGGAAGGAACATGGCCCGTGGCACCGCACGATCACAGCCAATCCAACTCTACGCGTAGGAGTAGCAGCCTTCAGAAATAGATGTGACTCGATGGATGCTATGCGTGAACGTTTTATTGTTCTTAGGTCAAACCTTATTAAGGTTTATTAGGGGCGATCAATCAATTTAGCAACAATAAACAATCATACAAGTAAGTAAACAAAATTATTTAAACAAGCAGATCGAAGTTGCGATATTCTTAATTCTCATTCACGCATAAATAGAATCATATATAAATCCCGAATTCCCCAAATATATCCATTTTTATCTTTTCCTAGTATACTAATGCTACTACTTTACAAGCACAAGCAAAGTAACGAATTTAGAGGAATAACTCACTCGTCCATTTCGCTATCTTCTTAGTCGTAGAAATCCTCGGGTAGGGTATCCTCGTGTCCTTTGTCTCCTAGACAAAAGAAATACCCGGGATAAGTCTTCCATGAATTTCTATTTTGGAGATTCTAAACTTTACTTAAAATTCGTGGTAAAATCGTATAAGAAGAAATTCCAACTTAAAATGGCCATAACTTGCTCATTTTAACTCGGAATTTCGCGTACGATATACCGTTTTCTACCTATTCGAAAAGTTCTATCCATTTCTAAACTTATCTTGGTCATAAAAGGTCATTTGGGTTCCAAAACGTCAGGTACAGATTTAGAACGAATTTTCTAAACTTTTGCAAAAATCCACTTTCTATCTCACTTCATTTAAAGAAAATCCTTTTTGTAATAATATAAATATACATTTGATAAACACTTTTGAATATATAGGTATGCTCAATTTATATGCAAAAATCCCAATGGTAGTGTCTCAATAATTTATTTCATAAGACAATTCATTTAAACTTTAGCTTTGAAAACTTCCTTTCAAGTATTTAAAGAAACTTTATATTTTTCTTAGGTTTGTTATAAATGAGTATAATCTTATTTTATTTTTCTTCATTCCTCTTTTCCAAAACAAGAAAATTCCCTTTAACTCTAGTCTTTCATATATTTCATTTCTAGTGATAAATGATTAATTTATCAAAAGTACATTAAGTTGTCGAAATCCTTTTCATAATTTGTTTATTTAAGATGGTCTTAGAAATTGAGCCTTGCTTTTCTTATATTCATTTCTAAAATATAAGCTTTTACTTTCCAAAACTTGTTCTTTCATTTCTTTTGAAAAGAATCATCTTTTATTGATAAAACCCATCATTATAAATCTCACCTTATTTATATTCCCTTGAAAATTAGTTCCTTCTTTTAGAAATTTGAAAATCATTATTTTTCCTAAGTGGGTTCATAACTTGATGAGTTGATTTTTGTCTTGACTTTGAAAACTAGTTTGTTCCTTAGTTTAGAAAAGAATTTAAGTCTTAAACTTTCGATATTAACGATTTATTTTTCTAAGAACTTAGATTACCATAAAATACAAAGAAAATATTTATTTCTTACGTTTTCTTGATAAAACTATCTTTGTTATTTAGGAAAACTTGAGAAAACTCCATTTCTATGTTGTTGATAATAACTTCATGATTTTGCGATAAATCATATGATTGAAAACTTAGCTTTGAGTTCATTTAGTAAAACAAAATTCTATTTTTTGATTAGTTGAGACATTAACATTACGCAAATGCAAGTATAATGAGCATATAAAATAGTAAGAACATAAGAAAATACTAGAAACAAATAATGAGTAAGAAAATAAAATATCAAGCATTGGGAACCTTAGCTTCATCAAGGAATCCCGATCAAGAATTGGAGCCTTAGCTTTATCAAGGCATCCCGGGACTAAGAATGGACTAGTCCCGAAAGATTTAAAGAAAATAAATAATCAAAAGGTTGTTTTGACTTGATATGACAAGTCTAAGACTAGAAAGACTAGTCTTAATATCAAAAATAAATAAATTGCATAACTTGAAAATAAATAAATAACAAATGAGCTTATATGCTCTAAATATATATACATAATACTATATATATAAGCAAATAATAATAACAACATAATAAAATAGGAAGCTTTATGTACAAGAACAAAACATGAACATGTTGTTGCTTTTACTACTCATATGAGTTTCAAAACAACACCATAGTCATGTTAAGTTACATGACATGGATGAATAATAGATGGAAGAAATATTACCTAAGGTATGTAAGAGATATGAAGATGGTAGATGGAATGGGTATTATGTGAGTAGTGATATGTGGTAGATAGTGAGGCTTTGAAAAGAAACTTTCTTTGGTAATGGAAGAGGAGTGTTTTCTTTTTACAAGAAGTGAGTTCTTGTAAGATTATAAAGAAGAGTTTTTGGAGAGGATTTTGGCATAATTTCTTTGCTTTGGAATGGTGTGAAGAAATGAGAAGGGAAGAGGTGGTATTTATAGAATTTTGTGGAGGGATTTAAGAGGTAATTAAATAAAAGAAAAATAAAATAAAATAGATGTAGAAGAGAGAGAGAGTGCGCCGGTTTTGGGCATGGGGGGCCATTTTGTACAACTTTGATTTAATTTTGTGTAATAAAGAAGTAATGTGTAAAGTTTGATGTGATTAAAGTTGTGTTGGAAATGAAAAAAGTAAGAAAATAGATATGTAGGTGTAAGAAATAGGTGTAAGAAAAAGTAGAGATAGATGAATAGTAATGAATAGTAGAAAAAGTACTATGAATAGTAGACTAGACAATTAAAGTACCGGTAGTAATAAAAATACGCGTAATAATGCGATATCTGTAATTTTTAGCTACCGAAAAATTCCAAAACTGATATTTTTGGAATCCTTGTATTTTTACGAGTCTATTGGTATAAACGGAATATTTTTAATATTCCGTGCTCCGGGACACGCTTTTCGAGAATCGATCCCGTTTGGGTCCGAAGGTCACTCGAATTTCGCGAATCTGATATTTTTATGTTACCTTACGTTATTACGAACTATTCTAGGCTATTTACTTAATTTCGTTTTCTAGGGTTTGAAAACGCGGGATTGCCGGATCTTAACTACTAGGGTTCGTTATAGGCTTGTTGACTTTTAGGGTTCCGTTTTGAATTCCGTTTTCATCGAGATATTCGTAAGATCGTATAATTTTCGAGTTTTGAGCGTTTTAGAATTTTAGCTCGAAATTTATGTTTTATTTTATTTTATTTCATTTGTGATTATTTAATAGTTTTTAGTTCTCGGAATCATTTAACCGAGTCTAGGTTTATGAGTTGACTCGATTTGACTTTTGTGGAAATTTTGGATTTTGTGATTCTAAAATTTTACTGAAGGAATTAGGACTTTATTGTCTCGTTGTTAAGCGGTATTTGGATCTATTGTTTCGATTTGCGTTTTAGGAATTGGGTAGATTATTTAATCGACGTACGGACGTTGATTATATCGGTAATTGGACTTTATATTTTATTTCAGGGTTTCTCGTTTTCTCAAGATTGAGAGAACTCGTTTTTGTTCTTATTAAATTTTTAACTAGGTTCAACTTTTAGGGTTTCGTTTCCGGTATTTGACTCGGTCTAGAATTGAGTTTTAATCTCAAGTTGATTTTTCGGGTCTTTGATATTTATACTTCTAAAATTATTTTTAAGGATTATGAAAATTTTTGGGGGTTTACAGTATCAACCTCCTAATTACCTAAGCCCGCTCATAGTTTTCATCATCTTCTTCACAGTCATCATCTGCATTAGGTTCATAATAAATCTCATTCTTCTAATCTCCTTCCTCAATATTTGCTTCTTTCCTATCCAAGCACTCATTCTCAATAAATTCTAATTTATCTACACTATTTTCATCCCCCTTCTCAATTTGATCATCACGTTCATCACCAATTAACAATTCCTCTTCTTTCTTTACATAGACCTCAGTTTCACATTCCTCTACAATTTTGGTTTCATCAAAATTTTCTTGGGTAACAAGCACCAATTCCTTTCCTTTATTACATCTTTGGTCTTGTTGAAATAAGATTTCTTCATAATCAAGAGGATGAACCTTTTCTTCCAATAATTGCCTCATCCTAAACCATGTCCTCACTGGTGCTTTCCTTTCATGGCTTCTCCTCTTCTGCAATCTCTCCCACTATGCAGAAGCATAACCTTTCAATCGGCACGCTATCAACTTTACCCTCTTTTCTTCAAGGATCTCTATGTATTCAAAGATCCACTCAATCTCAGAAATCTAATTAATAAAATTATTAATCGCTAATTCTCCACTAAAATATGGAATTTCTATGTTTTAGCGAAAATTGTCACAGTCTCTTTTATCATACCTATAATACCCCCTTGGGTATCCGCTACCACCATCACCACTTCTCCTATGTGGTTGTCTATTATAAAACAAAATCTCATTTTCATCATCAATATCATAAGTAACAAAACTAATCCTTGGATCGTCGTCCGGTTGTCTCCAATAATCCTGCCTGTTACTGTTGGTATTGGATCGATAGATCATGTCATCAAAACGTTGTTCCATACGTCGAAATCTCTAATCCATGTTTTCCTCTACCGCCCTTCGTATCGGTCACCCATAACGTAGGACTGTCGTACGTTGAACACCGCTAGGAATACGACTGCCTCCTATTCTGCAGACTATAGACATCTCCACAGGATTTTCCCTGCTCTGATACCAATCTAACGCAGCGTGGAAGCATTTAATAACATAAACTAATTCAAAGATTATTTGCAAAACGTGAACTTAATCACACAATTGTCAAGCAATTGCAAATTCAGAGAAAATCTTCTCAATTCAATATTAAAGTTGTCAAATATCCGTTCTCTTTTTTACAAAGACAAGCCTAAAGACCTATTGATACTATTACATGAAAATCCTAAAAAGAAAAAATCCTAAAAAGATAAAGTAATTAATACAATATTGACTAACAATAAAGACAAATAATAAATAAAAATCTAAAAAGAAAAATAACAAATACAATTTAGACAGATAATAAATACAAATAAATCACGTGACATAACTGATAAAGTAAGCCGGCTTAAAGGCTGGTTAAGGAAAGCAATGTAGCTGGTCAAAGCTAACGTCATCGTAGCTTGTTATCTGCATCAATGTGTTCATGTGTTCCTCAATAATTTAGTTATGTTTGAAATTGATAATTGATGTTTAACTTGAGTTTGCGAAATTGAATGAGAAATTGTGTATGTGTACATAAATGACAAAATGTGATGATGATAAGAGTGGGTATTTTTTAAGTTGATACATGATAATTGAAGCATTATAATGTTATTTGGATATGAGGTTATAGATGAAACTTTAAGTGAATTGTTGTTGGTTTAGATAAATTATAGGTCGAAATGTATCAATTTAATTAGCAGAGTTGATATTGGTTTCTGAAGTTGAATATGAGTGTTCAATAACTTGAAGCTTCCTGAAAATTTGGGTTTAGAAGTGATAGAATTTAGATAGTGTTTTTAGCTAATGAATTGATGAAGAATAAACTGGTTTGAGTAAGTTTTGGACTTAAATTCATGTTTCCGGAAAATTTGGAAAGTGTTCAATGAATTTAATGTGCTTAAGGTAGGTAGGTGATGATTATAAAGATAAAAGAGGAATTTTGCATGTTCACGATATTTGATATGATTCGATGTGTATTTGTAATATAGAATAACATTTGAGTCATCATGATTTAAGAGTTATAATTGGTTTGTATTTGAATTTAAGTTTCAGGAAATTTTCTGGAAAATAGTTTAACTATTCATGAAGATCTTTAATTATTGAAACTCAAATTCAAAGTTTTCATCATGAAAATTCAAGCTAGATCTTTGATTCAAACAACATTGTGCCTAAAACGTTTTTTCCATTAAATTTTTTTTATTTTGATTGTGCTTATTTTTCTTAACTCATAAATTAACATGGAGTTAACATGAAATCAAAATCATAAATGCAAAATTTCTTATTTAGTAACAAAGATTTAAATTAAAGTTTGTTTGAACTTGTATAACCTTGCTTTAATTTTGTTAATTAAACCTTGATTATAAAATCTCGTTTGAATTTGTACACCTTCGTAACGATTACTTGTGCTTAGTCATTATGGTAAACAATAGACTGAGGGATGTAGTGGTTGTATACATGCAACTCGGATGAGATAGTAGTTAGGGCCTGAATCCAAGAGGCTCAAATGGGTAATCAATAGAAGGGATTGATATCAATGTATGGTTGGTAAAACAGATAGGATATCGAGAATCACTTATTTAGGAGTATGGCGACATCAAATAAACGATTATAGTGCATCAGGCCAACCAATGCAGAATTGGTGGAGAACTTTATAAAAGATTACCTTCTTTATTTCTCTTTTTTGACCTAGGGTAGGACAGTCCCTATCATAAGTGCTTCGTTGTTGTTTTTTATCAAGGAATTTTATTGATTATCTTAAATTGTTCAATATTACATTAGAATTTAGGTTTGTGTATGATTGTAGCATATGTATGTGCTTGTGGTTGCTCGTGCTTAGTCCATATGGCTCACCCTTTTCTTTTCTTTTCCAAGTTCTTATGAATACTTATACTGATGATGATATTTATGATTATTATCTTGGCTACAATCACTACACTATAGATCGGCTGGACAGATACAAAAGCTATGGCAACCTATAATTGCATTATAGTTACTAGACTTAGTTTGCCTATTTTTAGACTTTTGATATGATGTCGGATTTTATTAAAGTTTTTGGCTTAGAGAGCCTTAATATATGTTATGGTTTTGGCATTTGAACCCATGTTATATTGATCTTTTATCTACATATGTTTGCTTTTATTCTTTAAAAATGTTTTTCAAAGTGTAACCAATGATTTCCTAATTAAAATTCAAAGCATTATACATTGAGAACTCTCATGGCTTTACGTTTCGGGTTGTGACAAGGCTTATGCTTCATGGTGTGTCTACCCTTGTTATGGTAGAGCTAGCGCCATAAGGTTTTACTTCAGCATATTTCATGAGCATGCATAATTGCATATGTTCTGCTTCTAAGTCTTAAATTTTGAAATCCAAGACCTCAAAGTTCTTTAGGCTGAGTGATTTGTTCCCATTTAACGCAATGCATATTTTATATTTTTGAGAGCTTAACCAGAAGAAATTTCTGGTAATTTAATCTATTCGTGATAAAGTTTCCTTAGGATGGGAAAAAGCATGCTTATAGTAAGTAGGCAGAGCGTCTACAAAGGATTGAAGTAGCACCATGTGACCTGATAAGCTTAACAAATGTCCACTACATCCAACAGGCTTTTTTTTTTTTTTTTTTGGGGGGGGTTGGGGGGGGGTGTTGTTGTGTGGGGAATTATCTCAGTTAGAAATTTGTTTACAAAAATTTAATTCGTCTTTTGTGTTAAGCAAAATTAATAATTTCCAATTTGCCATCAGCACTAGTATTAGAAGAAGAAAGAATTGTTGATTTTTCTTGGTTCATAGACCATGGAGAAAAAAGATTCATCGCTTTAGAAACAAATTTAGCAGAAACTAAAGTAGCTTCAACTAAAAGATTCAAGTGATTCATAAAGAGTAGATTTGAGATATTCATTGAATTTCCTCTAAAGTGTATAGTCTTCCGATGGTGAGATTGCAATTTACACATGATTAATCTGCTTAAGAACTCCATATATATTATATTGGCCTTGTAGGACACACCAAGTTGACAACGGCGACACAAATGATCGGGCCCTAATAGCTTAATCAATAAGATCGGAGGGCGGGGCACTCCACAGCAAGGGAACTTATTACCATCCTCGAGGTGGAAATGGTCAAGTGTTTAAAAATAAGGGAAAAGAGGATCCCTTGCCAGATTTCTCTAGTAGGCTAAAAAGATTCAAGCAGTCTTATTAAGAAATACCTCCACAAAAGTGTCTGAAAGGCAATTTATAACAAGAATAATACATTAAGAAGAGTCCCACTCAAGGCTGTCAAAGGCCTTATATAACCATCCAACCAATAGGGCCGCTCTTTCTGTTAAAGCTGTGATATATTTCTCTCATTAAGATGATATGATCTGTAGATTTTGTCTACAACATTAAGAACTTTGCACTGCAAGTTAGAGAGTATTTACATATTTACTTTAGGATTCACATTCTCATTTAGCAGAAGAATAGCTACATTTGATAAAACATAATTTTTTTTTATACAATAAGTAAGACCTTAATATAAGCCCGTAAGTTTTAAAAATATAAATATCTATTATAAAAAAAAAATTAAAATGATCATTGCCTACGTTTTTTCACAAAACCATAAATCCATCTGCACATATTGTCTTTGGTTAGCCCCTTCCATAGTGGCCTCACCCGAATGATATAAGATAAAGACATATTTATTGAGCTTTACTAACCCTAATTCAAGACTTGCTATAAGGACCCTATAGGAAGTTTAGTAGGATTACTATAAAGTTGTCAAATCACGTGTGCACCGATAATATAAAAACCACCTTACAAGTTAGAATGTGCAAGACTTTAATTAATTATTTTCCACTTATATTGAATAATGATATACATATATTTAGTTATTATTTAAATAATATGGAGACTAATATTCCACACTCCACTAGCATTTTGGAAAACTCTACCAAATGATAAGATTAGGTAGATCGAATTAAAAAAACAAAATAGTGACTTTTAAATAAAATCCTAAAAGATGGAAATAAATGCTTAAAAGAAAAAAAGTATTTAAGTATGAAATCTCATCTCCTAAAATAGGTTTGGCCTATCAGATTCCTAATCCTCTACTTAGCTCACGAGAACTAATCTTCACTGAGCTCTCTGCTTAAGTCTTATTCCATATCTAACCTTTGAATAACCTACAAGAACAAACTGTTGAGGGGTAAGCTACAGTCAGCTTAGTGAGAAATTTTCTCATATTACACCCTTCAAGCAATATACAAGCATGTTAATTATTTCAAGTGTATGCTATGCATGGACACTCATATGAATGCAACAAATATTTATATTCATCTAGAAACTGCATATAGTACAAGTTTGTGCCCTTCGTAAATAGGGTTAGGATATAAGTCCATTACACATCAACTCTAGGTTCCATTCCCTTAGGTCTAATACAATATCAATGAAAAGGTATACACATATATAAAAGAAAATCATCACGAGAAGAAGTGTCAAAACGCCACAAAGAACTAACTTGAACACAATGTGAGCAATCTCAAGCGAAATTTATTTTTTTTTTTAAAAAAAAAGCTTTTATCTACTTTGCAAAATGGAGATACCTCAATCCCGAGGGTAGTCATGAGTATCTCTTACCCCTAAGTGGTGGCAAGCTGACAAGGCTCTTATCAAAGGACCACATTTCTCGATGCAAGGCAAGGCCTATAGTTACGCAACTCTGATTGGTCATACCTAGTCCACTGCGTGATGCTAATGGCCTTCTTCAGTGCAATGCGTGATCCGTTTCATTTAATTTTATGTCAATCATGATTAAGTTTCATTTAAAACGATCATTCAAAATTTCAAAGAATCATTGTTATAGAATAATACATCTACATATGCACAAATGATTTGGTTATGACATTTTTTGGTACATTAGCATTGCAATCAAGCACTAGCGATACACACACGAGTTTCCTGGTTCCCCATGTAGTCATCAAGTTTAATTATTGTATTGTTACCAGAAGTGCAACTATTTCTACAAATACAAGCAAATGCAATACTCATAGGAAAAATACTCATCCACTTATGTTGGTGACCGATCAAAGTAATTGTCTAGGTAGTCAAAATCCGACTCATGATCACTTAGTTAAGAGAATAATATATTTAATAAGTTCAGGATTTCATTTCACTAGCTATTTTTAGTAAATTTTATTGGTTCTTAAAGAATTTCAGCAAATGAATTCCATGTTTATTGACGAATGATTGAAAAGTTCAGCTAATGATTCCATGATCAAGAAATGCTCTATAACGAAGAAGGGAGATAATTCTGTTACAAGAAAAATAATATCTCTCTTCACCTCTATTTTGTTATTCCTATTCTATATATATACACAGAAAAATTAACTAACAAATACAACTAACCCAGCGAATACAAATAAGACACGTGGAATAAATAACCAACTCAGCATACTCTCACATCCCCCCCTCAAGTTGAATCACATCTGAGAGACAACTTGGAACAAAGAAAAATCAATTGACGTTGAGGAAGGCTCTTAGTAAGTAAATCAGCCAACTGTTGGTGAGAAGGAATATACTGAGGCTGCAAGAAACCAGACTTGACATGATCACGAACAAAGTGAACATCAATATCGATATGTTTTGTTCGTCCATGTAAGCAAGGATTAGAGGCAATGAGTAATGTGGAGCGATTGTCACAAAATAAAGAGACAGGAAAGGATACTGAGAGACGAATATCACGCAATATGTAAGATGTCCATAGAAGCTCTTTGATAGTAGAAGCCATGCTGCGATACTCAGCCTCGGAGGAAGAGGTTGCAACCGTAGATTGCTTCTTTGTTTTCCATGAAACAAGAGCAGACCCAAGCATGATACAAAAACCCGAGACTGATTTTCTGTCAAGAAGACTTGCTGCCCAGTCAGAGTCACAATAACCATGAAGCGTTAAAGGATTAGAAGAAGAGTAAAACAATCCCAATGTAGGAGAACCTTTAAGATATCATAGAACATGGAAAAGAGCATTTAAATATGATGTCCGTGGTTGAGAAAGAAATTGACTCAAGCAATGAACAGCATGACTGATATCTGGACGTGTAAGAGTGATGTACAAAAGGCGACCAACAATGCGACGATAAAAGGATGGATTATCAAGGAGATCTCCACTGTCTCGAGCAAATTTCAGACCAGAAGGTAAAGGAATACCAACTGGTTTAGCAGCAGCCATCCCAGCATCAATCAATACATCAGAAATATACTTGTGCTGATTAACATATATCCCCTTGGATGTTCTACAAATCTCCAAACCAAGAAAGAAACAAGCTAAACCCATATCTTTAATAGTGAACTTGGCATCTAAAGCTTGCTTAAGAACCAATAGAGCAGAAAAATCAGAACCAGTCAAGAGCATATCATCAACGTAAAGAAGAACAATGACAGAACCAGCATCACTATGTTTGGTAAACAAGGAATGATCATGAGGAGATTGAATGTAACCTTGAGATATAAGAAAAGTGGAAATCTCAATGTTCCACTGTCGAGATGCTTGTCGAAGACCATAAAGCGAACGCTTCAATTGACATACTTGATGTGGTTGAGCTTGAGCATATCCTTGAGGAGGAACCATATAGATCTCTTCATCTAGATATCCATGCAAGAAGGCATTATTGATATCTATTTGATGAATTGGCCAAGCAAAAGATGTAGCCACAGCAAGCAAGATACGAACCGTACTCATCTTTACAACTGGAGAAAAGGTATCATGGAAGTCTTCTCCTTCAACTTGAGTAAATCCTTTTGCAACTAAATGAGCCTTGTACCTTTCAATGCTTCCATCAGGCCTATACTTGAGTTTATATACCCATTTACACCCGATCACCTTCTTTCCCTTTGGCAAAGTAGTTAACTCCCATGTGTCATTTGAATCAAGAGCAAGTAGCTCCTTTTGCATAGCATCCACCCACTCCTTTTGTGTAACCGCCTATGAATAATCATATGGTTCTTTGGCTGCTAAAACAGAAGCTAAAGATATGGTATAATCATGTGGAAAATGGGCAAAAGAAATGGAAGTGTATAAAGGATATAAGGGAGAAGAGGAAGAAACAGCAGAGGCAACATTATTATCATGAAGAGTATGTACATAATCGTTAAGCCAAACAGACCTTCTTAAAGCAACAGATGATGTAGTAGTGTTTGCTGGACCAACAAAAATGGACTGTGTATCAGGAACATCAGAAGACGTATCAAGAGGAACAATGTGTGTATTAGATGGAACAGAACTGGGAGAAGAAGAAACAGGACATATTGAGATAGCATCACTAGTATCATCATTAAAAGGAGAAGTAGAATGAAACAAAGGAGAAGGAGTAACAGTAGACTGAGAATCACGAAAAGGAAATTGATTTTTAAAGAACACTACATCACGACTAACAAGAATTTTCTTGGTATCAAGATGAAAGACCTTGTATCCCTTTTGACCTTGTTCATAACCTAGAAAAACACATTTGAGACTCTTGGAAGAAAATTTATCTCTATTGGGTGATGTATTTGCAGCAAAACACAAGCATCCTATAACTCTCAAAGTATAATAAGTGGGAGGACATTTAAACAAAAGCTCAAAAGGTGATTTCCAGCCCAATCTTTTCATAGGCATCTTGTTAATAAGATAGGTAGAAGCTAAAACACACTCTCCCCAAAATTCCTTAGGAAAATTGGCATGAAGCATTAAGGCTCGAGAAATCTCAATAAGGTGTCTATGTTTCCGTTCCACTACCCCATTTTGTTGGGAGTATAAACTATGGTTCTTTGATGCAAAATTCCTAGACTATGAAACAAGGATTGACAAGAATGGGACAAGAATTCAAGTCCATTGTCTGTGCGAACAGATTTCGGTGTAATGGAAAAGTGATTTAACACATATTTGAAGAATTGATCAAGAAGAGTGTGTTTGTGATTTATGATGCATAAGAAAAGTCCATGTGGATCTAGAAAAATCATCCACAATTGTCAGAAATATCGTGCTCCTGAAATCGAAGGAATCTTATAGGGTCCCCATATATCAATATGTAACAATTGAAAAGGAAAATCAGATACATGACTACTATTAGGAAAAGTAAGACGATGAAATTTTGATTTCTGACAAGCCTCACAAAGGAAATCTGAACATGTATTTTTATTACAAGGAAATGAAACTATATGTTTCAGTTTAGACAATGAAGTATGACCCAATCTATCATGAAGTAAACGAACATTATCTAAACTGTTATTTGAAGTATGATTACAAATTGAACTAGTAGAAAACAAAGAAGTTGAACTCGTTGCACCAGTCAAACTTTTAGAATTGAGTACATATAATCCATGTAATGCAGGAGCTGTTGCCATAACTCTCTTACTGTTCCGGTCCTGAAAATGACAGGTGTTGGCATCAAAAATTGCAATAAGATTGTTAGTTGAGGCAAGCTTGTGGATGGATAACAGATTGTGAGTAAAAGATGGAACATGAAACACATGATTCAATTGGAATGAATCAAAAAATATAACAGATCCAACACTATGAACTAATATGGTACTGCCATTAGGTAGTCTGATCGTGATTGGTGAATTTAAGGTATGAATATTTTACAAGATGGTCTGATAGGGTGTAATGTGATCAGTAGCTCCAGAATCCACTACCCAAGAAGACATATTATTATTCACAATGTTACAACAAGAAGAAGTTGAGAGAGTACCTGCAAACTGAGTAAGATTACCAGCCAAACCTGTTCCATCTGATTTTTCTTGCATCAATTTCATCATTTCTTCACAAAGATCTCGTAAGAACACTTTATCATGACTTTGAACAGCATTTGTAACATGAGATGCACTACTCTGCTGTCCTTCTTTAATTTTGCGAAAACTGATCAAATGGTGTATCAAAAGCTTGGACCGTATTCAAACATTCTCTTCCCATAACAGCAGAATTTACTTGTCTCGTCTTACCACCATTTCGTCTTCCCTTATACCAATCTGGAAATCCAATCAATTGAAAACAATTTTCAATTGAATGACCTTCAACCTTACAATGTTTACACACCACACGTTTATTCTTTCTTTTGTCAAAACCATTCCTATTTCCCTCATTTCTGTTTAAGGAAAATGCTGCCATCTCAACATTAGAACCAATATTTCCAATCACTTGTCTTTGCTTTTCTATTTGTTGTACCAAATAAAAGCTCTATTTATTGTTGGTAAAGGCTCCATTGATAGTATCTGATTCCTCACACCTTCATATGCGTCATTCAATCCCATCAAGAACTGTAAAACTCTAGCCTCTGATTCAAACTCAACAACACGTTCTCTCAATTTACAGGTGCAGTAATCCATTCTCCCACAATCACAAGTAGGATATGGATGTAAAGCTGAAAGCTCATCCCAACAACGTCTAAGCTTATTGTAATAAGCAGCAATTGACTGATTATCTTGCCTCATAGAACTAATTTCATGTTGCAATTGATAAACAAGTGGTCCATTAGCTCCACCATATTGCTCCACAATTTCATTCCATAAATCTCGAGAAGATTGTGTATACACATAATTTTGTGCCAAGTCAATAGTCATGGAATTAAGAATCCAACATTTAACCATGTCTTCTGTTCGTTTCCATTAACTAACTCTGGAGAATTATCAGTCGGTCTAGGTATTGATCCATCTATAAAACCTAGCTTTAATTTTGCTCCCAAAGCCAATTTGATTGATTTATGCCATGTAAGAAAATTACTTCTATTGAACAATATATTTCCCAAACTCATACACGGACCATCAGATCCAGAAACATACAGCGGATCAGAAATTAATTGTTCTCCCATATTCAATCAATCTCAATCGAAAAGAATTCTAATTCTTGATCGAAACAAAAGAAGATGTGAGCAAGAAGAATAGTACCTGCTCTGATACCATGAGGAATTTCAGCAAATGAATTCCATGTTTATTGACGAATGATTGAAAAGTTCAGCTAATGATTCCATGATCAAGAAATGCTCTGTAACGAAGAAGGGAGAGAATTCTGTTACAAGAAAAATAATATCTCTCTTCACCTCTATTCTGTTATTCCTATTCTATATATATACACAGAAAAATTAACTAACAAATACAACTAACCCAGCGAATACAAATAAGACACGTGGAATAAATAACCAACTCAACATACTCTCACAGTTCTTGCTACTTTTTATAATTTTAATAACGTTTCTTATTTTGCGATCTCTGTCCCATTTTAAGTCTATTTTCACCGATGCTATAGACACTTTTTTACAGGATATTGGACGTACTTTCACGTGGTGTGGTCAATTTTGACATTTGGATCTGGTGAAACAGTGAAAATTGTGTTTTGTTCCCAATACGCCCTAAGTTATAAATTTAGCATGTTAGACAAATGCACATATATGTATATATAGCTACACATATCTATATTTTGTGCGAGAAAAAAAAAAAAAGGAGATTGTGCTTAATTACTTTGCTTTATATAATCCCAAAAGTTCAATAAGGTAGATGCCAAAACCAAATATCGATATATATATATATATATATATACATACATGAAATGTTTTATATCTGTTGTTTTGCACTATAATTGTAATGTCTCCCATATTCCTACATATGACCAAGCATGTAGAGATATGGTGCAGCAGACCATCTACTTTACATGCTTATGCGCATGTTAGTTTGTTTATGACATATACGCATGTTAGATATGGTGGCCTAAGTTCTCTATTGCTCCTCAAGCTCCACAACGTAACAGGGGTTTTTCATACTTGTATATGGATCATGTTGGGTTAGAAGGTTCTCAAATGTCATTTCTCGCCATAGTCTAGGTGTATTACAACCCAAATGATTATAAAAAGAGACAAGACAAGGAATAGGCTACTATACTCTTGCTTTATGATGACTCGAAAGAGTCTTCCTCTTCCAAGCTTTTCCCAACTCCTAGTTCTCCCAGCTAAATCGAACTTCGAGATGTTTTCCTCGGTGGTTCATAGCTCCAACGTAGCTTTACAGTGTTCAACAGGTGAGGGATGGAATGAGGTGCAGTTTGAGATGGTATAGTTCTCCGTTTACTATATAGGATGGTGGGTTTATGGTTTGTTTGATCCTAGCTTGCAAACGAAGTTAGCGAAAGTAGTTCAATAATGGTGATGGTGTTGAAACCAAGTGCATGGAAAAGACAAAAAAGAGCGGGATGGTGTGGTGATGGTGTTAGGGTTGTATGTGGTGCCAAAGATGGTTGGTGAGCTGTTGATGGAATGTGATGGTGTGCTTTGTGTGTTGTCACGATTGGAAATGGAACCAATGGTGAAGGGGAGATGGTGATGACGACGATGGTGAAGATAGATGGTTGTTGATGGTGGTATTTGTCGAGGAGAAGAAAATGGTGATGATGACGAAGCGGATTGCTTGAGAGAGAAAAGGAATAGGGGAGGGTCCTTAAGGAGTGTATAATTATATTATATGGAATATGGAAAGAAAAAGGCTTAGTCCGACGGCCAATAGTTGGCTGCGTTAATGGTGAATCTTTGTATAAAACGAACAGGGAGAAAGAAAATGAGTAAGGAGCTGTCCATGACATTTAGCATATGTGGCAGTTATAGGTCTTGCATTGATAACAACTTCTTGCTCAGTTGTTATCAATTATTATTATTATTAGTAGTAGTATTAGTATAATAAGCTAACACCAAGGAGGAGGATTTTGTGTTTGCCTATTTATTCTTTTTACAAAGAGCTGGCTCCAATTTTTGGGAATAACTTGGATAATTCATATTTATTTTTTTTTTTTTTTACACCAATTTAAGTAGTGTAAGATTATTTTATTATTTTTACACCAATGTAGTTAGAATAAGCACTTGAGACATTTTAGTAGGTGCGATATAATTTAATTGGTTTAAGTCAAGGTTTGCTTACATTTAGTTGCTTTACATTTATATATTAAGGAGTGACTCGTCACTCTCCCTATTAAGATGTGTTTCTATATTGATTGTTGACTTATCACTAATTTTAATTTTTTCATAATCATATCATGTAATAAAAAATTAATTAAATCGGGGTGTCTTATTATTAAATTATTGGTAGGTTTCAAGATAGATTTTTCAATGTACTTATTCATGGTTGCCGCGGTATTAATGGGAATTGTTAAAAATAAGTTTCCTTTATATATTTAGAGTCTTATCTGTTTTCAGGATCATGTTATGAACGAACAGAAAAAAAAAAAAAAAAAAAAAAAAAAAAGATCTAACAGAATACGGAAAATTCCTCAATACTTGAGGAATTATGAGCATACAGTAATACATGGACTTAAGCATAGGGTATTATTTCTCAATAGTTACACATGAATAGATCCATGGGCTTAAGCCTATAGTAGCAGATCTCAACAGCAAGATACATTTTAGATCTTCAACAACAATAATAGAAAGATTTGTACATATAAATAGTAAAGGATGAAAAAGAGCGAGGAGTATGTTATTCCTGTTACCTACACTGGTTCTTTCTTCTTCCTTCCTATTCCTTTCTTGGAGATAAAACTAGGGCTCGAATGCTAGAAAGACACTTCTCCTTTCATCTCAGTACATGCAAACACATAAACACAAAAAACCTTAGATTAGCAATCCATTAGAGATTAGAGATTCTAACATTTGTCCATATAGTTCAAGAAATTGAATCATTGTGTGTACAAGTTGAAAAGAAACACAAATGTTGTCTTTGAAACTGACGAACCTTATTTTTCTTTCTTCTAAACAGTAAGAATGAATAGGAAGAAGGAAACGTACCTTCTATAGCATTTTACAAAAGGAGAAGCAAAGTGACAAACACATATGAGGGTTAGGCTTTTCCTTGGCTTACATTGCACACTTGTATTGTTGATTTAGACTTTATTTTTCCTGATACTGGACTGGACATTATTGTGGGCTTGTGGATTTGTTATGAGTTGATTATTAATAAAGTGAAAATCGGGCTGTGAAAGATATCATTTGGTGCTTTAATTGAGATAAGGATGTTTCCATCCGATATACATAAGACAGCTTTCAGAACACACGAGGGTCACTACAAATTTCTAGTGATGCCCTTTGGATTATCAAATGCTCCATCTACGTTTCAAGCAATCATGAATCAAATCTTCCATAAGTTTTTACGAAAGTTTGTGATTGCATATTTTGATGATATTTTGGTGTACAATAAAACTTTAGAGGAGCATTTACAACATTTGATAGTAGTTTTGCAGTGTTTAAGAGAACATAAGTTTTATGTTAAAGGGAGTAAATGTTCTTTTGCTCAATCATCAATTGATTACCTCGGACATTTAGTCATGAGTGATGGTGTAAAACCTGATGGATCTAAAGTTGAAGCAACTAAGAGTTGGCCAGTACCTCTTAACGTTAAACAACTAAGAGGATTCCTAGGATTAACGGGTTATTATAGACGTTTTGTACAAGGGTGTGCTACTATAGCTTCACTTCATACAAATTTGTTATAGAAAGATGCATTTGTATGGATGATAGAAGCTCAACAAGCTCTTGAAATGTTAAAATTAGCTTTAATGACCACACCAATGTTGGCACTTCCTAATATTCAACAGAACTTTATTATTGAAATAGATGCTTCAAGAGTAGAAGTTGGGGCATTATTACATCAAGGTCATCAACCCATTTCTTTTTTCAACAAAAAGTTGAGTTTTAAATTGCAAAAAGCAGGAGCATATGTGCTGGAATTAGTAGCCATAGTTGAAGCAGTGAAAAAATGGAGACACTATTTGCTGGGACATCATTTTATTATATGCAGAGATCAAAAGAGTCTTAAAGAGATTTTATCCGAAACAATTCAAGCTCTAGAGCAACAACAATATTTGGTGAAATTACTTGGATAAGATTATGAAATCCATTATAAGCTAGGAAAAGAAAATCAAGTTGCTGATGCATTGTCTCGCATGCATCAGTTAGAAACAACTTGCATGGCTATCACTGTTCCAGCTTTTGATTTCAATACTGAATTAAAATTTCTTTTTTAGAATGATATTTCTAGTAAGGAACTATGGCAAAGTTGTGTAGATAGCAAACAACTAGAGTAGCCTTTATAGGAGGAGGATGGTCTACTTTATTTAGGGAGTTGCTTATTTGTGCCTACTCAATGTCATTTGATTCCCACATTGATTTCTCATTGTCATAGTTCTCCAATTAGAGGTCATGCAAGCATTTTGAAAACATTCAAGAGACTTAGTGCCTCTTTTTTTTGGGAAGGCATGCAGTCTGATATCGTGAATTTTGTGAAGAAGTGTAGTATGTGTCAACAAAGTAAATACTTGACCACATCTCTAACTGGACTTCTTCAACCATTAGATTTACCTCACAAAGTTTTTGAGGAGGTTACTATGGATTTTATCACTGACTTACCCATGTCAAAAGGGTATTTAGTGATATTAGTGGTGGATGATCGATTGACTAAATTCTCACATTTTGGCTATCTTTCAGTGAATTATACAACCGCTAAAGTTGCAGATTTGTTTATGGATATAGTAGTCAAGCTACATGGAATTCCTGCTAGGATTATTTCTGATAGAGATAAAGCTTTTATAAGTAGTTTTTGGTGTGAGCTTTTTGCTCTAAGTGGGATAAAGTAGAAAATGAATACTACTTATCATCCATAGGCAGATTGTCACAAATAGGGGCCTAGTAGGATTTACCTAAAGCTATCATATCACGTGTGCACCTGTAACATGAGAGTCGTCTTGTATGTTAGAGTGTGCAAGACTCTATTTGTTTATAAATGTTTTTCATGTAAATGATATAATATATTATAGGATTTCAACTATGGAATCCGATTTTCTAATTTCTACCAGGATCGTAGAGAATCGATATCCCTACCAAATAGTGAAAGTAGGTTTCAAACTACAACATTAAAAATTCAAAATTTTATCTAATTTACATTCTAAGTTTCCATATCCTATATCTCTATCTTCAATAAAGTTGGTTGGAGAAGCTCTCTTCACATATTCCTAGCCCAATCCCAGCTAGTATTAATCCTACACAAAAATTGTTGGGGGGTGAGCGAACCACGGGCTCAGTGAGATAACCTGGCCAGACCACACATCAAACAATAGCAACCAAGTATAATTATCAATCATATGTAATGCAACAATCAATCATATGCACATTACAAGCTTGGATGATCTAGAATCCAAAGCAGGATGAAGATTTACGCCCTCTCATCGGGGTTGAAGGAACTCAATACTATGGCCCACCTACCTAGGAGAAACTAAGCATACAAGAAAGCCACAATCCTCATTGTCGATATCTCTTTATAGTTTTGGCACTCAATTCTTGTTTTAAGCCTTAGAAACTCCACTAAGTGTTAGTCATTTCACAGTAATACCATGGGCAGCGTCCTTCATTTTCCATTTAGTTCCCATGGAATCGACGGAACAAAGGTAAGCTTACGTAGAACTAATAGCCTTTTGCCTAGAAAAACCAAGCATTATTAGAGAACCGAAATACTAACACGTAGTAGGCTGCCACTTCTCCAAATGCAGTTTATGCAAACCGTGCAATGCATGTCCATTTCATTTATAGTACCGGTAGTTGTTAATCCAGTTTAAGGCGATCATACGATTTACAGACAATCGTCAACATATTTCATACAATACTTATCATACAAAATGATTATCACTTATATTATGATAATTTGGCATTCAATCATACACCACGCATCATGCATCATTCCCAATCCCGCATGCATATCAATTGAATATAATATATTACAAGTGCAACTATACTACAAGCACAAACAATGTGATAAAGTCAAGTAACACCTGTGGTCTTTGCTAAATCGTTGTATAAGCTACCAGAAGTTTGGTACTTGATCTATTTGCTATGAAAGGAAATGATAGAGATTCATTATTGGACTATTTCTGCAAGAGAAGTCTTCCTAGAATTAAAGGCGTTGATTCTAATCGTCAGACATTAGACTAAACCCGTTACTTTAATTATTGCATCGTTAAATAATTTAATTGAATCCTTATAGGTGCCTAACTCTTATGTATCGGTATTTGATATAGTTTTTATTAAGGTTTTAGTCTCTTATAGTAAATAATATTTATTTATTATTTGTTTTCATTTTGCTTCTCTTGATTTTTATTGCCATCTATCTTTTTGTTTAAGGTGTTTGTCTTTTCCTTAAATCCTACTGCATTTAATAGAAGATTTTTATTTATTAATTCTTTGCCCGTCGACCTTATCTGTCTCTCAAATTGGTATTTTTATTTATTTAGGGTATTTCTAGTATCTATACCTTTCAAAAATTATAAAAATCGTATTTAGATATATCTAATTTCATTATACTTCAGTTTCATTCTTATTGCAAAAAATTAAATTTAATACTACAATTATTATTGGTAATATTAGTTTTGAAACGTTAATATCAATAGAGTAATAAATATATGTATAATAATAATAATCATCTTCATACTATTAGTAAATAATAATATTTGTCACGACACCAATGGGGGCCTAATAGGATTTATCTAAAGCCTCATATCACATGTGCACCCTAACATGAGAGCCGTCTGTATATCAGAATGTACAAGACTCTATTATTTATAAAGTTTATCATATAAATGATACAATATATTACAGTATTTCAACTATGGAATTCGATTTTCCAATTTCCACCAAGATCGCAGAGAATCGGTATCCCTCACCAAATAGTGAAATGGGTTTCCAAGCTACAACATACACAAATTCAAAATTCATCTAATATATTCGTTCACCATATCCTATATCTCTATCTTCAATAGAGTTATTGGAGAAGCCTCTTCACACATTCCTAGCCTAATCCCAGCTATAAAATCCTGCACAAAACTGTAGGGGGTGACGAACCACGGCTCAGTGAATAACCAGACTTATCACAACAAGCAAGTTATTATCAAACATATGTAATGTTACAATCAAACACATGAGCAATTACAAGCTTGACAAACCGGAATCCAAACAGGATAGAGATTTAATACGCCCTCTCATCGGGGTTGAAGGAACCAATCCCTGAATCACCTACCCAGAGAAACTAAGCACACAGGAAATCCACAATTCATGCAATTATTATCTCTTTATGTTAATGATGTTTTAAACACCCATTCCTGTTTTGTGCCTTAGAACCCCCACTAAGTGTTAGACATTTCACAGCGATACCATGGGCGGCGTCCTTCGTTACCAGTTAGTTCCATGGAACCGACAGAACAAAGGTAAACTTGCGTAGAACTAATAGCCTCTGCCGAGAAAACCAAGTATTACCAAGAACCGAAATTCTAACACGTAGTAGGCATTCTCGAAAAAACATAATGCAGTTTATGCAAATCGTGCAATGCAATGTCCGTTTCATTTATATACACGACAGTTATTAATCAAGTTTAAAGGCGATCATACAAATTAAAGACAAAATCAACGTAATTTCATACAATATTTATCATACAATAGGATTATCGCTTATTATGACAATTTGCCATTCAATCATAACACCACGCATCATGCTGTATCCCATTCCGCATGCATATCAATTGAATATATAAATAAATAATTATTCCAAATGCAACTATACTACAAGCACAAACAATGTAATAAGTCTAAGTTACTCACCTGTGGTCCTCGCTAAGTTGTTGTATAAGCTACCGAAATCCGGGAATGGATCTATTTCCTATGAAAGGAAATAACAGAGATTTATTATTGAAATATTTTTGTAAGAGAAGTCTTCCTATAATTAAAGGCGCTGATTCTAATCATCGAATATTAGACCAAACCCATTACTCTAATTATTGCATCGTTAAAAATTTAATTAAATCATTTTAGATACCTAAATATTCCGTATCGGTGTTTGATATAGTTTTATTAATTGCTATCTATATTTTTATTCAAGGGTTGTCATTTCTTAAGTTCTACTGCTTTAATAGAGAGATTTTTATTTATTAATTCTTTGCCCGTCAACCATTATCTGTCTTTCAAATTGGTATTTTTATTTTAAGGATATATTCTAGTATCTATATCTTTCAAAAGTTAAAAAAAAATCATATGAGATATATCATATTTCTATTTATACTTCAGTTTTTTTTTGTTGTAAAACAAGCTAAGTGAAATACTATAATATTATTAGTAATATTAGTATTGAAAAATCAATACCAGTATTAGTATTAAATACAAGTATAATAATAAACAAAAATTTTTAGATAGCTAGTAAATAATACCATTAGTGACATAAATAGAATTGATGATAGTATAAATATAGTGACTTTAACGTAAAATAACAATATTGATAACTCTAATGAAAATATTAATAATACGGAATACTATAAACAGTAGTAATAATAATAGTAATAATCATAACTATATTAATAGAAATAACAGTAACATTAATATTGATTTAAAAGTGAAAACTGAGTGAATTTCTATTTGTGATTTCTTATTTGTTTTAAATCCGATTTCGTTGTATAAATAGTCGATTTGGTAGTACTCGAAGAGTACTTTCTAGTAGTGAAATTATTTTCAAGAAAAGAGATTTTGTACAATTTTTAAATTTATGAAACACATGCTTAGATTTCAAGTGAATCCTAACAATTGTAGTCAAAACTTGTTTTGATTATATCTAACTCATTTCTAATCCGTTCTTGACGAATAAATAGTCGTTCTCATAGTATTTTCCGAGTACAATCCATTAGTGGTATTATTTTTATCAAACAAAGTCATTAAGGGAACGAAAAAGGCAAGAACAGCCCGTGTTGTTCGTAAAAATCTGGCAGCAGTGTTTTCATTTTTGCTTTTGTAATATCTATTCGTTTCTATCCGTTTTTAACAAATAAGTAGTCGATTTCATAGGATTTTTCATGTTCTTTCCATGTGGGGTCTTTTTTGGCTTATAATAAATATATCAATACAGTTTATTCCTTCTCCTCCTAGGGATACACATAAGTCATCTAAATTTCAACTTAGCTTTGTTTATAGTTTAG
Organism: Combretum micranthum; assembly: GCA_024138025.1. NCBI lineage: Eukaryota > Viridiplantae > Streptophyta > Magnoliopsida > Myrtales > Combretaceae > Combretum > Combretum micranthum. Next base: position 74,761 of record JAMXBD010003506.1, on the reverse strand, counting down.
GTGTGGTTTTTGGTTCTTCTTTTCTAAGACTTGAATTTCTACACTTAAAAATCTTCGAGTTGATTTTTACACTAAATAGTCTAAATGACATCAATATACTTATCATATCAATTTTGATAAATTTATAAGTCAATTCCAAAGATCAAACATAATGAATATTTGAACTTGAAATAGTCTACCTTGATTGGACAATAGATGGGATTTACTCCTCCCTTGATGGAAATAATTGTCCAAGAGGGTATAAGAAGATGAGTAATAACGAAGAAAAATTAATCTAACTAAACTAGCTTATATATGTATATATTTTTACCTTGTTGAGCTTGGATTCATCTTGAATTGATGATATACCAAAGGCTATTTATCTGGTTTTGGATGTTGTTTGGAATAGCTAAAGTGGGGTTTCATTTGTGTTGATGAATATTGATGCTTGGATAGTGCTATAGGATCTAAACAAAGGAATCTCTTTTATTTTTGAAGCGTTGGAATAAGGTTGAACAAGTGAGCATGAAGAGGAGTTATTGTAAATCGTATAGTTGTTTTGAGAGGATTTTTGAATTATGTTTGGGGAGATTTTGAGCTAATTTATGTCTAACTTAAGGCTATATGTGTACTAAGGTTAGGAGGCTTAAAGAGAGTATTTTGGCTTGAAAATACAAATAACTGTTGATGTTTTCTCGAGTGGAATTTCATGCGAATTTGAGGTTGAATTTTTGATGAATTTGTATGAAATTTGTGGCTGATTTCAAGGGGAATTAAATGTTTGTTTGGTAGTTAATTAAGGTTTTTTATGGGTGTAAAATAGGGGCTCAAATTGCAAGAAAAATCGGGTCAAAATGAGGCTAAAATTCGTATGAAACAGAGGCCAATTTTCCAATTTTTCTACTGCAGTCTTTTGTTGATGTTTTCCAGCTGGTTTGTATGGTTTTATGATCAGACTTCTTATTATTTTCTAGCTAATACATGGTGTTTGTAGTGACATTTAGGGCTTTTAATTGGTGATCATTTAGTCAAAATTTCAACTCAACTAAGTCTTTGAATTTTTTTCCAAAACAGAGCTGCAAGAGGTGGGTAGTTGTTGCTGTTCCACGTGGATAAAAGCAAATTTTGCAGCTGTTTATTCTGGACTTGTGCTGCAATGCTGTTTTAATAAAATTATGTGTGGAGTGTTTTGATTAAGTTGAATATCATTTTTCAAGTGGAATATATGTTTTGAAACACATATTTGTTGGATGTGAAATTAACGTGGGATCTGCAGAAATTGCTTGGATCGGTCTGCTGCTGGATATGAGGATTGATGCAGAGCGTGGGAAATTTGTGGCCATCGATTCCTCTATCTTCAGCTGGAATTCCCTTCTGTCCATGGTTGAATCTACTCAGTTTTGTCTGCAGCGCGTGGAAGAAAAAAATTTTGGCCGTTCCTTCTTCTGTTCTAGCTGGATGTAGATGCGTGGAAGAAGTCTACTCGTGCCGTACGTGGAAAGGAGCTGCTCTGTTGTAGTGCCGTGATGCTGCTGTGCGTGTAGGTGGTTTATGTGTGAAGCAGTCTCGTTCAGCATTGCTTCTTCGACCTTGGCTGCTGTTGTGCGAGGGAGATGGATTGCGGCATCCTCTGTCTTCCTTCAGTGTCCATAATTCAACACGTGAATTTGTCTCCTTCCAGTTGTCGTGATTTCCAGCGTGCGTGGAGGACTTGTCTCTATTTCTAGCGTTTTCTAAAGAAAATTATGTTCGTGTTGTTGTTTTGCATCGTCCATTTCCTTTTATTTTTATTTTATTTATTTATGTATTTAATGGTTGATTAATTAGTTAACTTAAATATTCTAACAAAGATTAATCTATAAACGTATATTTATAACTATTACGTATGCGTTTCATCTAGGTAAAATTATCTAAGTTAAACTCTATATTATTTATATATTCATATTTTTAGTTTAAATATTACACGATAAATTAGTTCTAGTATTTTAGCTTACACGATTAAATTTTTCAATGTTCAATAAATCGAATTAAGAACTAAGCCTAGTGAATTCGGAATTCATTTACAAGTATAACAGCGAGTTTGGAATTTTCATTTTAGAGCTAGATCAATATTATTGATCAGTATTAGTATATTTTATGTATTTATATAATCTTAGTATTTCCTCTCTGAGTTATTGTTCTATACTGATAAGCTCTATTATTAAATTATATCTTATCGGTTTTGAAATTTGGAGTTAGTTCTGATTATATCGTGAACTATCAATTCAATATACGAAATCTCGTTTTTTGTATCTATTATATAATTATAAATCTAGTAATTCATCTTTGGATTATTGTTTTGTACCAATAAGTTTTGTTATTAAACCATATCTTATCGTATCTTTTTGTAATTCTAGTGATTTATTTTTAGTCTATATTTTATAACTTGTAAGTTCCAAAAATTATTTGTCTGTTATTGTGACTTAAATTCAAGGTTAACTATGATTTCTTGTTGAACTAGTGATTATTTTACCAAATATTACGTTTTACTGTATGTGACTTATTTATAACAACATATTTTGTCTAGTGCTACTTAATATTGTTATTAAATTTTGAACACTATTATTTCATTAGTTAACAAGCATATGATTTATTCCCTAAGTATAGGACTTAAGGAAAAAGGATTCCGGAATTTATAGTAACGATTAATTTGTCGTCGTTTTATAAATTATTTAAGATCATAAAAGTTACAGTTGGTATTTCAAAAAGTTTTATTGGTAACGGTTTTAATTTTTCTAATTATAATAAAATTCATTTACACCTTAACATTTTTAAATCGAGAAAAATTTAGAGTGATTTTTACTACTTGTTCCAATTATTCTAAATAAAATATTACATTTTTTCATTTGTTAAAATCATGTTCGTAAAATTTAGGAGATTACAATATTAATGACAAAAATAATAATATTATCGATGATAATTAAATACAGTAGCATTAACGTGAAAATAACAGTATTAATAAACATTCATGACTCATAATGAAAATATCAACAATACTGAATACCATACTCAGTATAGTAATATTAATAGCAATAATTATAATCATACTATAGGGATAACAGTAAAATTTGATGTTGGTTTACTAAGAGTGTAAACTGAATGATTTTCTAGTTTGTGATTTCTTATTCGTTTTAAATCGATTTCAGTATAAATAGTCGATTTAATAGTACCCAAGAGTACTTTCTAGTAGTGAAATTAATTTTTTCAAGAAAAAGAGATTTGTGCAATTTTTAAATTTATGAACACATGCATAGATTTCAAGTGAATACTAACAATTGTAATCAAACTTGTTTAATCATATATAACTCATTTCTAATCCTTTTTGGAGAATAAATAATTGTTTTCATATTATTTTCCGAGTACATCAATTGATAAGGTCGTTTTTGGTTTATAACAAATATATCATATAGTTTTTATGACCTCTTGAACATTTTTCTTTATTTGATTTCTTTGGTTCCTAGTTTCCTAAAGTTTAGAGTCCTAACTTTCAAGTTAATGCTTCTATAATCCTAAATAACTATGTATCATCATTGTTCAACATATAATTTAAAACCATCATTAATTATCTTATCTATTTCTTTGGCTCATTCATGATTTGTAAAATTATCAATATGTATAATTTCTATGAATTGTTTCATAATATATTTTCTTGTAATGTAGAACTCCTAATCATGCCTTTAAAGCTTGTTTTATCAAGTTTTATGTCATATAAGGTCTTAAAAGCATAGACATGAGTTTAGGCTAGTTTAGATGAAATTTGAGTCTTGTTTTGTTCACTTCATTCCTAAATCCGAATTTACTATACTATATTATAATATTTCTAAGTTGTTGTCTTTCTTTGCCAACAATATCTAAACATTTCTAACATGTTAACCATCCATTCACTTGAATTCATCAATGGATTAACAAATTCTTTCAACTACAAAACTTTCTTCTAAAGCTCAATAATCCATCCTAAAGTCTATTCACAAATTTAATAAGGATAGGTTGTAGTTAGAACTTACTTGATTAGAATGAAAGAAGGATGTTCAACTTCCTTTCTAAGCAAAAATCAAACCTTGTTAGGCTAAGTTCCCACTTGATCTTATTGATAACCAAGACTTTTTAACTTGTTTTAGAAGTTGTTGGAGATGAGGAATTGATGTTATTAGTGTGCTGGTGTATAAGATAGAATATGGAAAGTAAGCTTGAGGTTTATGTTGTCTTACTAAAGTTTTCTAGCTTTCTAAGTGAAGGTTGCAAAGGAAAAGAAAAAAAGGGCTAGATGACTTCCTCTTGTGGCTATATTTTTTAGGTGATTTTGTGAGAGTTATACTCATTTGAAATTAACATAAGCTTTATAACATGTACAACTAGGTAAGTTTTGGAGGCTAAGGAAAGGGTTTTGGGCTGAAAAAGACTCAAAATAACAGTTGGAATTTTTCATACGAATTTGGCATTTTTGGTTTGCAATTTTGGACTTTGTTTTCGACAGATTTGTGGTGACCTTGAGGGAATTAATTGTGTTTGTTTGGTAGCTAATTAATTTCATTTATGTATGTAAAATTAGGAGCCCAACATTTGTAAGAATCAGGTCAAAATCTATTGAAGTTTGAAGTTTGAGAAATTGACATTTCTGAGCATTTATTCTTGATTTTTAGACAGATTTTTTAATCCGATTTTCTAATTAATTATTGGTGTGTGAAATGTCCATTTAAAGGCTCTCTATTGGTGTTTAATTAGTCAAAAATATCAGCTCAATTAAGCCTAGGAAATCTTGCAAAATCGGAGCTTAATTTGGGTATGTGTGCTACTTGCTTCTTGTTGAATTTCTCCTTTGTTGCAGCTGTCATGATCTGATTTTGCAAGGATATTTGGATGGTTGTTTTTTATGGTGAGCTGAAATTCTCTTCATTTATTGTTGATTACATGTGGAGTGTTGTGGTGGATTGTGGTTAATTTCGTTGAAGTTTAAGCTCAAATTTGGATCAAAGTTAGGCAAGAAAAAATGGAGCTCTGCAGTTGAAATTCACTGCTGCTGTATCACGAATTTGAATTCCAAGCTGCAAGCGATTTTCCTCTTTCATTTCGTCTGTAATTCTTGTAAATTAATTGTGGCTTATAGATGTAGCTTTTGAGTTGGTTGGGGTGTCCTTTTCGAGTTGAATTTGTGTGCCAAATTCGGAGCAAAGTTGGATGAAAATTGATCTTGTTGCAGCCAAGAACTCCTCTGTTGCTGCTGTCCTTTGTTTCTCCAATTGCTCCGTTCTCCCATCCGAGCATTGTTCTGCATACTGGAGAATAGGCTGTGCGTGATGTCCAACAGCATCGTTCATGTGCTATGCGTGGAAGGAGTCTACTTATGCTGCGCATGGGAATAAAATTCTGCTCGGTCAGTTTCCTTTTGCAGGGTGGAGGGGCCTCTATCGGTCTTCTACTGCTGCCTCAACGTCCCTGTTGTGCTTGTGCGTGGATGAAATGCAGCGATACTGCTGCTCCTTGTCCAAGCGTCCAATTCATGCAGCAATTGAATTATTCGATTTTCTTCTTGTTTTTATATATATAAATATATTTTATAGTTATTAACTAAAATATTTATGCTAATATTAAATTATTCAAGTATATCTATACTCGTTATATTTACGTTTTACAAAGATAAAATTATCTAAGTTACTATAAAACTCTAAATTATTTATATTTTCAATTTTTTAGTTAAAGCTTTACACAATTAATTATTTTTAGTACTTTTAACTTACGTGATTTTATTTTCAAATTCGATGAATTAAGTTAGGAACCAAGTCCTAATAAATTTAGAATTCCCTAACAATTATAACAGCGGTTTGAAATTTTCTTTTTAGATCTAGATTAATATTAGTGATTAGTATTAGTATCTAATATGTATTAATAATTTTAGTAAATTCTCTGTGAATTATTGTTCTATACCGATAAGCTCTATATCTTATCAGTTTTGAAATTTGGAGTTACTTCTAATTATATCGTGAATTATAAGTTTAAGATATGAAATCTCGTTTTTGGTATCTATTAAGGCCAAGAGAATTTTTATTTGGGTTTTTCAAGCTACGAATGAGTTTATTACATCTCATAGGTCTATTTTAAGATTTTGTTAAATCATATATTTTGGTATTAGTTTTACATTTGCCAATTTATTCATTTTCTAGTTATGAAATCATTGAATGTTATATTGGCAACTCAAGATTTTAATTTCTAAAATCTTTAAATCTTTCAATTAGAATATTAGTGTAATTTAAATATTTATTTAAGATCTAAATTCTTAGATATCAATCTATTTGTGATCTTATCATATCTTTTGTAGTTCTAGTAATTTATCTTTAGTCTATATTTTATAACTTGTAGATTTTAAAAATTAACTGTCTGTTATTGTGATTTTAAAATTAAGATTAACTATGATTTCTTGTCAGACTTTTGATCATTTTACCAAATATTATGTTCTAATGTATATGAGTTACTTATACTAAGTTGTTAATAACAACATATTTTTGTCTAGAGCTACTTAATATTAATAGATCAATAATAGCTTGAACACACTACAAGAATTTTGATTTTAGGCGACGTTTGTAAATATTGCAAACATGGCCTATCTTTTATAATTTAGTCATGCTTATTAAATGTCATATAAGTATACTATTTGTAACGTTTATAAAACAATTTTATCTTTTTTCAATATCCATTTGATTTGTAACTCTTTCATTGTAATAAACGTTACTAATTTTTTACTTAATGATCACACCAACTTAATATAAAAATAAAAATAAAAATTAAATTCATAAAAATTAAATTTAATAAAAAAGGCCCACCTTTTTCACTGCGTTGTTTATGTTATTATAAGTCGTGATTACTACCGTTGGATCTTACCATTTAATATAAACCATCTGATTGAGATGATAATTTTTTACAACCTAAATGGTAGATAAAAGAGAAAAGCATCTCAGTATTGAAAAAACAAAAGCTTTAGCTTTACCATTTCCCGCTAAAGGAAACCCTAGCTCATGCAAGTATGAAAAGTAAAATCTTTAACACACACTCTCTCTCAATTATCTATTCATTTTCGTCATAGAAAGAAGAAGAAGAAGAAGATGGACGCATAAGAAGCAGTTGGACATAATGACGGAGGCAATTCGGGCCATGTGTTCCTTGTCAGTCTTTGTCCTCATGAGCTCTTCCAACTTATGGTACTTCCCTAATATGAATATTTGATGTTAAAGTCTAACTGTAAATTATTTTTCATTTGGTCATGGAGGTTCTGGGTCAAATGTTGATTTGAAATGTGAGGAGTTTTGGGGTTTTAGTGCAGGTGTTTAAGTGAGTTGCTATTGTTGTTGTCGATATAGAAAGTTGGCTTCTTTAGTTGCTTTTGATCATCCCAGGCATGGTGGTGTTTCAAATATGGTGCATTTTCCTTTTTGTATGTGTGTCTTTTGTTCGTATGTGCGGGTTTTGCTATTTGCTTACTGAAAAGAACGAGGAAAGATTTAGGATTTTAGTCAATGATGCATTTGGATTAATGGTATAAATGAATGAGGATCTAGTGTGAAGCAAAAGTTGGGTAACATTTTTTTTTATTTCATTTTATTTTACCTCCATCTCTATCTATCTGTGTTTGTGTGTGTGTGTGTGTTTGGAATAGGATGGCTTTGGCTTCATCTCCAGGAGATCCAAGCAATCCAGGCAGGTGAATCGATGTATTATGGCAAATATATTCTATGCGATAACTTTGATAATAATCACCCATTTACTGATCTTATTCCCATGCTCATAAGAAAAAATATTTTGTGAAATCTTTATTGCTAGACTAAAAAAAAAAAAAAAAATCTCTATTGTAGCTTAAACTTTAGTTTTATCATATTGCCTGAGCTTCCATAACCCCAAATATGTAATAGAATATACTAAAAGTAAGATATAAAGCTGGTCAACATATTAAAGCATAGAAAGGAATTGAGATGTTAGCATCTTGAGGATACAGTGTAATTTTATACTAGAAAATGGATGGCAAGGATTTTCTCCTACTAAGCATTGCCCAACATTGCCAGTAAGCCATGGTCAAATATGAATAAAAAATTTGTATCTAAGCTTATCTTAGTGTAAATTCTAATTGAAAAGAAAACTGGTTATAAATGGAGATGAACTATTAGTATTTCAGATAGTTTGAATTATCTTTTTTCTACACCATTGCCACTTCTACTGACTAAGTTAGTGATCTTAGCCATTGGTGGTGGTGGAGGGCTAGTTGAAATGAATTTATATATAAATGAGTCAATGGTTTTTGCTTAAGTTCTCTCTTTGTTTGAGGATTGGAACTCCATACATCAAGCTCTTGCTCAAGCCTACTGGCTTCCCTTATGTATTCTATTATATATCATGTATGCCATCCAGCATAAATAGTTGAACCTTAGTTTTTTAGGCCAACTTTCTGCTAGAATCTTTTTGTTTTATTTAAACTTTAAGTACTAAGGTTTTTAAATGAATTGATCGCAGAAACTAGAAGATGAATTTAGCAAGGAATTGAAACTATAAACTATGGGAGCTAAAGGTGACATTATGTGGTTAGCTTACCCAAAATATCTCGACTAAAATAATTATGACAGTATATATCTTGCCTTCTATTTTGTCCTTTGTTGTAGTTGTTTTTGCTGTTGCATTTTATCATCCTTTCCAAATTAAAGTTGCCATTGGATCTTACATTAAGCATTGGAAGTATCTTATTCCCTTTTGTTTTCAACTCAACTGTTAGCATGGCATGCTTGGTGGTTTTAGAGATACCAGTGAGGCAAGCTCCATCTGGAATGATGTTTATTACTTGACCTAAATAGTATTGAGAATACTTGTAGGTAATTTAACTTCCTTAGCCCTTATCTAATAAAATTAATACTTCATTGGGGAAAGAAAATATGCTTGCTTTACCAATTGCAAACTAGGCTATCAGTTAGTAGTCCATGAAGTTTGTAATGATTTTATGGTGATAAGTAATCCTCATATGACTCCAAATTTTGACACCAGATTAATAATAGTAGGTGGCTGAAAACCAAAGAAAATGAAAGTCCAACTTAGTTGTATGCTTGGTCATCTGAGTGGACCAAGTGATCCTCTAAATTTCCAGTTTTCCACTATAGGATGGATAAGAATGTTGTTCTTAATAAACAGATATAAACTGTGCCAATTTCCACTTTTTTGGATATTGGAGCTTCTTTGCTCGACCTACTGATTTATACATTTTGGGGAAATGGAGGTTATTCGCTTTGGGGATTAGTGAGTTAGTACCATAAACATTTTGCTTATTCAGCCTTTCTTCAAAAATTTTATCATAGGCATTAACAGAGTAATATCCTGTGGAATGAATATTGTAGTGATAGTATAAGGGCTCTTGATATGAGACTCATATGATGATGATATGGTAGGAGTTTTGAAGCATTGATTTTTTTTTTTTTAAATGTCATTTAAATGAATCAATGAAGGAAGACATGGTGCATAGGCGTTTGTGGGAAAAAGCTAATATGGAGAACTACATCACAGAAATGTGAAAAGAGTCCAAGTGTAGAAAATAACAATTTTGTTGCTTTTGCTACCTGATGTGCTAAATATTGACACTATTATTTTTTCTTTTTGAAAAAAAAATTATATATTTCACTCTTGGAATATTCTATACATATGCTAATTCTTTGAGGAGCAGTAATTTAATTGCTTTTCTCTTCAAAATTTATGTTCTTTAGTTAATGGTTAGTAACTGAGGGAAGCTGTGAGGAAACAAGGTCGACTTTTCCATGATAGTGTCTTTGGGTTAGTATATTATTCAATATAATATACGAGTGTTTTTATATATAGAATTCAGCAAACAATTTAAATCCAAGCAAATTGCTTACTATGTAGAACCTGGGGTATTATTATTAATAAATAACATCTTTTCTGTATGACTTTGAAAAGGATAAAATTTTAGGATATGCTTATCTAAATCTCTTAATTGTTATGTTAACTTAAATTTCTTAATCAATTGATCTTAATACTTTTGCTGCTTCTCTAACATATATAACACATTAAGTGGTTTTCTAGAGATAGTTAATAAAAGGCCTAAAAAGGATCCAATTGAGGAGGTAATAATTGTCTGCCTAGATGTCTTTTTTTTTTTTTTTTTTGTTGTCTTGCAATAGTGTATATATTTTTCTTCTTTTTTATTGGTGGAATGCTTTTTTAACCCTTAGGTATGGAGACTCCAAGTTGCTTAGGGGAGCAAACAGAAATTAAAAAATTCAATTGGTAAGAAATGAGACTCCAAACGTACTATTTTGACATTACATCTCCAGTAAATAGTTGTAAATCAACATGAAAATTCTTCATTTAATTGCATCAAGTCATATTATTTTATATTCTATAGTTAAAACTATGATCTTGAATTTCATGTAATGCATTTAACAACCTGTTTTTAAATTTTTAATCTTTCCACTTAAATTACTTAGAGAAAAGAAAACATAAATTAGACAACCTGAGAGCCATAATGGCTTGTTGTTTTTACATCTTTTCATTACTATTTATAGTATTCTTAATCCATCACGGTATTCTTAATCAGGAAACATTATTACAATATATATATATATATGTTTGGGTCTGCTACATCATGGTAGGCATTCACATTTGAAAGTGAAAGAATTTACTGAAATGTCGTCTCTGTGATTAAGATAAATGTTTATTTATATTATTTTGGAAACAAGCTATACATTTTTGGTGCATTCTTTTGGAACAAAACCTGCAAATGCTATCAGACATTCAATGATTTAGAATTTAAGCTTAAGGTTGCATCATATTACTTTGAACTAGAAACCACAAAATTGGACATAGGATTAGAATTTCATATGAGAATTTCAGTTGGTTGCTAGAGAGAGGTAGAGATTCACGACTTACGGCTGAGAGAGGGATTATGGTTATGTTCTTGGTTTTATTTATGCTCTGTTTTTTTTTAATTGAACTTAAACATGTTCTAGGTAATATCAAGTCAGGTAAGAAATTCTCTATGAACATCTATGATAATGAAAAACAATGAAATTTGGCATTAGTAGTTAGTACTATCAGATTTTACTTTCAATTAGTTAAAATTTAAGAATGATGTATGTTGATAAAGAAGTGGGTTTATTTTATGAAAAATTGTTCCAACTTGTTGTACAATTATGTACAACAGTAATATCCTTAATAATTGGGAACCTTGCAACAGATGTCTTAAAGTTTAGGTTCAAACTCAGTCAATTTAAATGATTTCACTATCGTCCTAAATGTTATGAGAGTGTTAACTTTTGTATATTCTAGGATTTTGTTAGTGGGGGGTTGGGGGGGGGGGGGGGGGGGGGGGGAGAGTGAGCGGGTGTTTGGCCTTAGAATTAGGATTTATTTGACTCATATGTTTTTTTTCAAGTACTTTTTTAATCTGGGGACTAAAATGACTCACTGAAAATTGTTATCAATAAATTGCATTTGACCTATTCTGGACCAAAAATGAATGCATTTGACCTGGCTATTGACTGCCCTATTATTCCTCAATAATGTACATAAAGCTGCATTATTGCGAATGAAAGCTCAGTCATTAATGAAGAAATTATATGATATATTATAAATGGGTCCATATCTCAGTGGTAGAGCATTTGACTGTAGAACAAGAAGTCACCGGATCAATCCCGGTTGGACCCTCCAAATTAAACTTTTTTCTACCTTTCAACAGCCACTAATACTCCTAAATTTAGCCTTTTATTAAGGTTGAAACTGAGGTGGTAATGTGTTTAGTCGAAGATTAAATTCAAAACCTAATTCGGTTCTCTTTAGCGAATTAATTAGTAAGTTTCCATCTCTTACTTTTATTTCCCTTTATTACCTTTTTATTCCATTATTAGTTTATTGTGTAGTGTGATATGATTTTTGGCTCTAATCTCTCTTTAAAACCCTTAGGTTTGATTTGTGATTTTTCATTAGTTAGCACTTTTTGCTAGGGTTTGTATGATAAATCATTATGATTCATGGATTTGTAGTTTATTATTTGTAACGACAGTTTCAGTTTAATGTCTGTTCATGAGGTCATGTACTCTATTTTAAGGTTGACTTGGGGTATGAACTGAAAAGATGATTGTCTTCATGATATGATTTTTCAGATTTATCATTAGAATACTAAATTTTATTCCTGAAAAATTGTACCAAAAAGACAGATTAAGTGATGGAAGCTATGGATTTTGGTGGCAATACGATCTTTTACTAAAATTTAAGTCCTTTGTTTGCGATCACTTGATATTTGTGAAGCTCCATTAAATTGTGTGTAAATTTTGTAGATATTGGTTGTTATGCATGGTAAGGTTAAGTTATTCGGAGTATGGAGTTGTGGAAATGCTTTAGTTTTCTAGCATGTGAATCTTAAGCTTAAGGAGCTACTTGGATTTTTAGATAAGTTGTTGCACAGCTTAGATGCTTAATATTGTTTTGGTTTATTCTAATACAATTAGTGTGAATTTGTTGCTTATATCATCATATGTGTTTATATCTTCAACTACAAATGGAGGGATGTAAATGACAAAAGTAATGCATTAGAGGACATTGAAATGAGAAGTTTCATTCTAGATAAATGGATTTAAAGATGACAAGTTTCATATTTTAGAAGCTTATTCTTCTGCTTACATTATTTTGGTCCCATCTAATTGCTCTTATTCATCTCAGCTTGGTTCTAGTTCTTATAGGGATGTTTCCTCTCTCAATTTGTCTTTCTAGTTCAAGTAAGGGATTCTTTTTTTATTTTACTAGATAGATCTTTTGGTGATGACTACACCATATTTTTTTTTTTTTATCTTTGAGTATTGATAGATTTCTCATTGGTATAATAATTTCTAGCTTTGAAAAAATGAGTAGACCAATAAAAAATATGATTTCACTTGGCAATTTTATTTTAGAAGTAGTAAAATGATAGAATGAGAAATGAATAAAGCATTATGATATTATTTAGAGGAAAAATGAACACTTATTTCTATGAATATATGGTGCAAGCTCCTAGATTTGACTCTATCCTTCTTTGTTGAATTCAAATTGAATCATATCACCTAACATTTCTAAAATAGATATTGTAAGTTCATGTTGTTAGTTCTTTATGTAGTCAAGAAGTTATGATCATTGTTATATGATAAAAATCTTGCAGGTGCATTGGTGTAGAGTGGTGATGTGGAATGTGAAGTGGTCGCAAACTAATTGGTGCCTAACATTTCTAAAAATTTTATTGCATTTTCATTATTATTATTATATGAATAACATAGATATTGATAACAGAATGCTGAAACTTTTCTCTTAGGTGATGGGCTGCTCATCTCCCTATGACAAACTTCTATTTGTTCAAGCTTTAAAAAGTGTGGGCATGTTGTTGCTGTTACCGGTGATGGTATTAATGATGCTCTTGCTTTGCCATAAATCTTTATCCTTTTTTTTTTCGGGTAATGAATTTACATTGCCATTGCCATTATTATTTGTCCCTCCAAATTCCTTTGCCGTTACTTTTGTTACTTGTAACTGAATTTTAGATTGGGGTGTATTTGAGAGAAGTAACTTTTCAATGTATTATGCACGTGTATTTGTTTGATAGTTATTGGGCCACATTAACTAAACTTTGGCTGCTAGCTTTTATTTTTTTTATTTTGTGGGTTTATATGTGTGGTGGTTCACAGTTTAGCTTGATGGTTAATTATAATGTTTCTCAGTCAATTAATTGTCTAGGCTGACATTGGACTTGCAATGGGTATTCAAGGGACTAAGGTTGCAAAATAAAGCTCGGATATGATCATTTTGGATGACAATTTTGCTTCAGTTGTGAAGGTTAGTATGTTTCTACCCCTGCATCATTTTGTTTCAATGGCAAACTTAGGAACTAGTCGGCTGTTAGGCAGTTTGTTATTGCTTCTGTTTTCTATTGCATCCAATGCTTGGCTTTCCTTGGCCTTCCTTGACAATGGCTAGATGTAACTTGGTTAAGGTTTCAACATTTAGAAGAAAAATGATATCTAGAACTTGGAGACGGTTGAATTCTATTGCCTCTTCTTCTTTCTTCTTTCTTTCTTTCTTTCTTTCTTTTTTTTTTTTTTTTTTTTTGGATTGGGGGGTTGTTTCCTTGTTGGGGAGTGAGGTGGAGCGGTGGAACCAAACTCCATTTATCTAAATGCATCCTTGTCATTTGGGTTTCTTATTCTTTGAGAAGGCATTATGTCACAAAGTAATATCATTCTAACTTATTATACTAAATTTTGCATTGTATACATATTTGCCTCATTTTGATTTGGTTCTTAAACTCTTATGGCAGTGTTAATTTAGTTTATTTATCAATATATATTTTTAGGTGTCTGAAGCGTTGCTGCTATCATCTTTGATGTGCTCATTTCCCCATTAATTCTTGCATGTAGCTACTTTGGGTAAATCTTATAATAAATACCTTTGGTGCAGGGGCTTTAGCAACTAGGCCACCAACCAATCATATAATGCATAGACCTCCTGTTGGTAAAAGGTATGAATTTCAATATTTTTTATCATGTCAAAATCTTTGAGTGAGATGCTTCCATAATGTTGTTTAACATGCCTTAAGGATCGAAATAATTGCTTTTGATTATTGTATGGTTGAATTAAAGATAAGCTCTACTGCGAATGCTGAATCAACTTCAATGAGAGGGTTGGTAGAAAATTTTTTAAGAATAAAATCGAAATCTTCCAATTGTTTATTGGGGGCAGTATGCAATAACTAGCTAGTCCTATGCTAGTTACTTTTGAATTTTTTTAAAAATGCAATGCTGACATTTATGAGTTTTGAATCTGCGTGATATTCTTAGAGATGCTTATGAATATGTTGAAAGGTTCTTTCAGCAAAGTGGTCCCATGCTCATTAACCCATGTATTCCTGTGTAGGGAACCTCTAAAACATCATGTGAAGGAATTTGTTAGTACAAGTAGTCTGTCACTATAATATATTTGAGATAGAGTTTCAGTTTAGCAAGTGCTCAATACAGTTATTGGATTTGTGTAGGCTGTTTATCAAGTGAGTGTGCTACTTGTCTTGAACTTCCGTGGAAAAGGCCTACTAAACATGGAGCACGGTAATGCTGACTATGCTAACAAAGTGAAGAATACATTGATTTTCAATGCATTTGTACTTTGTCAAGTAAGTATTTTTGTTAAGAGTGTGTCTCCATCATAGAGGATAACATGAAGTGAATGTGTGATTATGCTGACCATGCTAATAAATTCTATTTTTTGTATTTCAACTGCTGATGCTTGCTACATTTTCATGCCTCCCTACATAGCAATGTCTTGATTCCAATGTGATATCCATCTTAAATACGCATTTTGAAGTGCAATTTATTAACATTGTCCCTTTGAAGGGCTACTATTCTTGGCCCCAACTAATTAGTTCCCTTAGTTCCATTGTTGGAATAGATAAAACTTAGTAATTGGTATTTCTCTTTTAATTTGCTTCACTAATGACAGTTGTTATGTCATTGTGTAAACTTCTTTACTCCTGTGGCTTTGCTTCCTTGTGTTAATCTATCTCCCATGAAATTATTTGTTGTATTTAATTTCCTATTCTCATCATCAAGGCATTGCTTTTGGGTGCTATGAGGACCTAGATGATGTGATATTTATTGATCTTTGGATCTATTCCTACATAGTGGGAAACTCATAGTTAAGTTGATTGTGTAGTTAGTAGGAGGCAATGGAGGATATCACCATGAGAATGGTTGGAGTGAGGACCAAATTTATTTGCAAAGAGATTTGTATGTAAAGCTATTGCAGGTTTTTCAATAAAAAAAAAAAAAAACCCTTCTATGGATCAATAGGATGAATTTCATTCAAAGCTTGAAAGATATAAATTAAAGAAACTCCTTTCTATCATTAGTAAATGAGTATCAGCCTAGATTTTTTGCATTTTTCTCTACCAGTGTAACCATATAGCTCATATTCTCCTTATCATGTCATAGTGCTATTATGTATTATACAGCAGAATCTTCCCAAACTTTGCATTAAGTGTTCTATTTTTAAATATTATTTTTCTATATTAGCAATAAATATTTAACAAAATACTTGTGAGGAAAATCATAGTGTATGGTGTTTAGCCATTCAAAATCTTTCCTGCAAAGTAAGGTATAGAATATTCTTAGCTAACATTACGGTGAAGTCCAACAGTATTAGTCTACATTTATTAAATGAAGTATGCCATTCAGGTGTCACTATGGAAATGTTAAGCTAGAGGGACTTGGCTATTGATATGAAACCTAAATGGTCTTTTGACGCTTATTTGAAATAGGAGATGGGATATGAAGCTATGATGTGCATGTGTAAAAACAGAGCTTTTGCAGAGTACAATGTAAAACTGCCTATCTTTCTATATGTCATAGCATTTCAATGGGTCAATTATTGTTTTTTTTTTCTAATTATTAATATCAAAGGATAAAAGATAAATTGATTATTGATTTCATGATATTCTTTCCTCATGGTCAAGTGTAATTGTTCTTGTACCACAACCATTTACCCTTTTTAAGAAAGCTAGGTCCTAATGTGTTAAAGATTTGCTCTTGCAGTGACCATAATTATATTGGTGCTTAAGAAAATATAGGATATGTTTAAGCTTTGTACATTTTCTGACTTAGACTTTGTATTCCCTTTGAAAATGCTATTTATTTTCTAGATCATGGCAATTGGAACACTTGCTTTATGTTACAATAATATTGAAGTGTTTAGAGGTGTATTGAAAATGAGGGATGGTGAGAAAAATAATTGATATTCCTTGTGTCTATCTAAATTTCTTGGTAAATTGGTGAACGACTAATGTTTAATGGGTTAAAGTTCATCGTGAATCAAATTGATAAAAGAATATTTTTACATTACATAGCCATAGCATTTAACCATTTCTTACCCTTTCATTTTGGAATTCTGTATCATGTATTACATATGATGTACCTACTTCGCTTACTATTCTTGCTAGCATCCGGTTTGTGTGGACTTAAAATAGAACTCTTTTGAGAAAATTAATTTATGATAGATTAAATTATTATTAATTTGCATGTTAGTGATGTATTTATATTTGCTTTAAAATTAAATTAAAATAAATATTCATCAATTATAAAGGAATGCGTATGGGTCAGGGATAAGATCTTGTCGTCTTGGAGCCTAGAGGAGGGATGAATCAACGTCAACTATCCAAGACTCTCTTACTGAATACTAATTGTAATATGCTATTCTAGTGTGGCTCTTCTATGTCTCTTCTATGTATCATATCCCTTTGCTTATGAATGTAGGGAAGAGAAAGAGCCTCCTTCAACAATTATGTGGACTAAGTTTTTATTGGCATGGGTTGAGCATACTCTCTTAAGTCTTATATGCTAGTGAATGATGCTTTCTTTCTATTTTTGTTTCCACTTATTTAAATCTAGGCTCATATTTATTAACTTTAGTAGGTTACCACAGAAGGGGCTAGTATGATGCTAATTTGACGGAAAGTATAAGTATTTGTCCGAGCAATTCACAGTATCTAAATGACAGCAAGCATTTCAACTTTCAAAGTAGTTCAAACTTCACATAACGCACTATTGACATAGTTTTGTTATGTACATAACTTTTATTTACTTATTTATTGATATTTGTATAGATGTCTATTTTAATTAGTCACAGATGTGTTTGATTAATCCATCTAGAAAGTTCAAGCAAGTAACTTGCCTAAAAAAGCTCCATGTAGGTGCTAGATCACAGAATGACATCTAGCAATATAATGCTTGTAAGTTGCAAAAGTTAATTGGGGATAGAATTTTAGAGTTGGCTACCATAATATTAAGATAATGACCATGGAAAGATTGTGTTTAAGGTTGTGAGTTATTATTTGATTTGAGAAGGTTATGTTTAAGATTCTTATGGGTTTGTTTTGGATTATAATGTTGTAGGCTATAGCATTGATGGGTACAAAGAAAGGGAACTTGTTCTTGGTTAATGTTAATACCCAGTTGAAAAACAATATATATATCACTAATAATATTAAAGTTGATACTACCTCCAATGTAAGTTCCTTTTCTTCCATTTTTTATTAGATATGATGTTGTGTAAAATGCTTGTAAGAGACTGCGGTTTTGGGCTGTCAGATAAGCCTTTTCTTGAACATTTAATGATGAGCTATGTCTAGTTATACGCACACTAAGGAAAGCCTATATGCTTAAAATTGAAGTAGACATTTGGGGTTTCATTAATTAGCTTCAAGGAGTTGAGTCATTGAAGTATGTGTTAGGCTTTGCCTTTCTAGCCTAATGGTACTGGTAGTAATTTGTTATTGATGAGAAATCAGTAGTATGTGTTTTGGGGAGTAGTGGGATCAGAATGTATGGCAGTGAATGTGAGAAATGTAAATTTTACTTAGAGGAAGCATTTTTCTTTTAAAAGATGGACTTGTAATTCATATGCATTCTTGTAATTATTTTAGTATTGTATGAATTGAGTGGTCTATATCTCCTCTACACTAATGTTGTTTTCTTTTAATTGTCCCTGTCCTTGTGTAGTATTATTTTTGCATGTGAACACTGCTTTTAGATACAGATTAAAGTCAATGAGGCTGGAATGTACATATATATTGACTAGTTTATCATCTTAGTTCAGTAGGAGCTCAACATATCTACCTTCAATGAAGCTGTGACAATGATAGTGAAGTGACTACTTGAAGTGGATCTGAACGTTTAAGTCCATGCCGTTTTGTTTAGAGTTGCTGCATATAAATGGGTCAAGACCTGAACTATTGATGCAAGGAGAAAGCTAACACTGAGCTCCAACCGAGTACTTGCGGCTAACACAAAGCCAACACTAAGCTGCACTTCATTGCTATTTTTTAAGCATCGATAATCAGCTGCACTTGAGTGTTGATCTAGCGCCCAAGCATTGCAACACAGCCCAAGCACTCTTGTTTAGTTTAACATGTGCATAGCATGTGATATGCTCCTATGATAGCTTGGATTTTCTTAGCTACTTGTTTGGAATCTATTGGATTCTGTAATTCAAATACTTTTGAATTAATTATACTTCCACAATCTAAGGCAATAAAAGCTACTGCAAAAGCATTAGTAATAAGGACTTTCATAACATTATATATCTCTCTAGAATTGATACATATCAAATTTGATGTGATTGTAGCTGCATAAAATTATAGAAAATTAGTTAAATCATGCACCATGCTAGTCATATTTTGATTCTTTTTTAAATTTTCATACAAAAGATCTACACCCACATCTAAGCAAGGCTGATGTATAGGGAATAGTCATGTTTACACATTGCATATTTAGTAGAACAATCACTTTTAAACGTGGTTAATTTACATAATTGGTCATGTTTAAACATAACAAACTTAAATACATAAACATGTTTTCACGTAATAGATTTAATTGGCGTTTATTAGCCACGTTTATTAACACGTAGTAGAATGTATTTGGCCATGTTAAATGTACATATACCCATGTTTAAAAAACGTGGCAAAAGGCCGTTTTTATTGTAGTTTATACGTTAAATTACCTTGGCGACGTTTTCTTACTTAATGTCACCAAATCCATTTCATAACAATCCCAAATAAAAAAAAAGCGGGAACAAATTTTGCGTATTGGCCACACAACAAAAGTCGCCTATCATATAACTTATGGCCACGTTAAAAAATTAAACATGGCGAACATAATTTAGTGTGAAAATTACATTGGCGACGTTTTTTTACTTAACGTCACCAAATCCATTTCATAACAAACCCAACTAAAAAAAGCGGGAACAAAATTTGCATATTGGCCACACAACAAAAGTCGCCTATCATATAACTTATGGCCACGTTTTTATGTTGCCTTTCATTATGTCATTTTCGCGCTAAATTATCTTCGCCATGTTTAATTTTTTAACGTGGCCAAATCAATTTGCAACACAGATTGGGCGACGTTTATTAGCCACACTTATTAAACGTTGCAAAATTGATTTTGCCACGTTATTTTCACAATTTGCAACGGTAATTTAACGTGGCTAGACCTCAAAATTCTTGTAGTGACAGTAGTATTTCACTATTTAACAAGGGTATGATTTATTGTGTAAGTATTGAACTTAAGAATTCAGTAATTTATATTAACGATAGGTTTATCATCGTTTTAAGTTATTTGAGATCATATTTGTTACAGTTTGTATTTCGAAAAGTTTTATTGGTAACAGTTTAATTCTTTCTAATTATAATCAAATTCATTTACACTTTAATTAAATCCAAAAAAAAAAATTGGAGTGATTTTTACTACTTGATCCAAATATTCTATATAATTCTATATTATATTTGTAGTATTTATTATAATCAGGTTAAGTAAAATTAAGGAGATTACACAAATGGTTAGTCATAAGTGGTTAATAGGTGTCTCCAATAGTATTTTAAAGCTCATGTAATGGATTGTCCGACTTATTGGCCTAAAATTTTACGATGGGCAGAATATTATTCTAATACCAGTTTTCATACCAGCGCACAAATGACACCAATTCAAGCTCTATATGCGAGAGAACCTCCTAAAATGATTGACTATATTTTAGGGACTAGTGTCTTGGAAGCAGTAGATATAAGGTTGAAGTCCAGGGATGATGTTTTAAGGGAGTTATAAGCCAATTTGTCTCAAGTTCAGTTACATATGAAAAATTTTATTGACCAAAATAGATTAGAAAAGATTTTTCAAGTAGGTGACTTTGTCTATGTCAAGCTATAGCCATACTGATAATATTCAATAGCTCAGCAAAGGAGTTATAAGTTGTCGAAGAGGTTTTATGGTCCATATTGTATTATTGATAAATATGGACCAGTGGCCTATAAATTTGAGTTGCCTCGTGGGTCAAGAATTCACCCAGTTTTTTCATGTTTTATTATTGAAACAAGTGGTAGGGGAATAGGCTAAACATGTTTCATTACCATATGATTGTATTGACAATCATCCTATTTTGAAACCTGTTGCAATTTCGGGTACTATAGATATCATACAACAAGGAGCAATTGTTTGACAAGTTTTGGTTCAATGGGATTCTTGCTTCATGAAGATGCAACTTGGATTCCACTACATACTTTCACACAAAACTATCTTAACTTTCACCTTGAGGACAAGGTGATTTTTGAATCGAAGGGCAAAACGTTATGAACAAACAAAAAAGATCTAATATAGTGCAAAAAATTCTTCAATATTTGAGGGATTATGAAAATGTAGACTTAAGCATACAATGTTATTTCTCAATAGTAACACATGAATAGATCTATGGGCTTAAGCCTATAGTAGCAGATCTCAACAGCAAGATATATTTAAGATGATCAACAACAATAATTCTAAAGTTCGATTGCCAAATCATTTGGAATTAAAAACCTCACTTTTTCTTGAAGTTGACCATATTACTATATTTGTTCATCACTTTTGTTTTTTCCTTTTTTTTCCAATTTTTACAATCCTTATAAGAGTATAAGTATATAATTTTATACATCATTATTTTTATTGGGAAGATATATCCCACATTAGTATTTTTTTCAATTATGTAATGTCATAATAACCAATCCCATCACGTGATAATTATATTGTAAAATTTTATTAAGTGTATTTAGTAGAATTTTTGGGGTTTCACACTTGCCAACTAAGATTTAGCCTTTCAATTTTAAACATCCATTTTTTTTTCCTCTTCCTCAATGCTCAATAGATATGTGCCAATATTATAATTGACTTATCTAAATTTTCTCAGCACCCTTCCTACTTCAAAATTAGATTTTGGATATCTAGATCTACCAAAGCATGAAACCAAAAAATATATAAGGCTTAATAAGGTAGGTATCTAGTAAAGATTTCTTCCAAACCTTGCAATTTATTCAGATCCGTTTCCAAATACTAGTGGAAGGGGTCTTTGATTGACAAAGAAATATATCTGGCTTTTAAATTTTTAGCAGTAGATTGTTAAATCCTTTCTGGTTGTATTATTTACATCTTTTATTCGCATTTGGGAGTAAATAACACTTGTGGAAAGGTCGACTCGTATGCCCTTGTACATAGGCCTTTTGCTTACGACACTTTCTTAAGCAACCAATATAAGATTTTTATTTTTCTATATATTTGGTCTTTCATAAAATGTGTGGAGAAAATGACTTTCCTTTGCACTATAATATAAGGATAAATAAATTATAATGAAGAGAAAAAGTATCATTTGTTGATTAATAAGAGAGTTTAATAGTCTACCATTATATATATGTATATATTATATCAAATGGCAGACACGTGATTGAAGACTAGGAGATGCAACTATTCACTGCCTCAAAGTCATCAGCATTTAATGCATACGCCGCTGGCCTTCAGCTCCCATGCCAATAGCATTGGACGCAACCTTCACGGCCAAAGATTTAATTTGCAAGTTTAGGCCGCCAGCTTTTGTACTTAAGCCACCAGCCTTCATGCTAGTGTATAGACACAAAATTTGAAGAGTTTCCAAATTTTCTTTATAATCCTAGCTTATTCTTTCTTCTCCAAAATCATTTCCTCATCCTAGAAAACTCTAACAATCTCTCTCTAAGCTTTTAGAGATCCTAAGACATCTATCAATAGTGATGTTGCTTCAAGGAGAACTAAGATTCAAGACCTAAGGACCTAATTTTAAAGCAGTTTTGGAGATAATCCTAATTCCTTATTGAAGATTTCGTGTTCTACAATCAAAAAGGAAGAACAATCAAGAAATAGGTAAGATTGATCTTTTCAATCCTTTTAGTGATTTAAAAAATGAAATCTTTTATGAATTTCTATATTAGTATTGAAAGGTATTAAGTTTTGGAGAAATTTTGAAGAAAACCCTAAGTGTGAATTGGAGATTTAATGGTTTCACAATCAAAAGGAGAAAGGTGAGTATAAATCAGCAAATTTTAATTCTTTTGGTTTAAGAATTGTTGTTCTGTTTGGAATTTAGGGTTTTGGATGATGATGGATTTATGGTTATAGACGCCTCATTTTTCCCTAGAAATAATGATAATGATAGTTATAATATATGTTAAGAGTAGTAGTGGTAATAAATAATAATAATAAAGTAAAATAATTAAAATAATAAATAAGGTATATATATATAAATATAAAAATGGTTGAAAAATATAAAAAACAAAATAAAAAGAAAAAAAAAACATAATAGTGGTAAAATAAATATAAAATATGATTAAAAAAAGAGAAAAAAGGATAAGTAAAACATATATAACAATTTTAGAATATGGTTAAAAAAATAAAAAAATTAAAAAAAATCACATTTTAGTCGCTTAAATATTATTTGATTGACCACATGACTAAGGCATAGGCCAACAGCCTGATGGTTAAACACACACATATACAGCTGCGTCTAGGGTTCGAATGTGCATAAGGTAAAAATTTTTCTTTTTTTTTTCTGTTTAGTGCGTGATGCACACGCTGTGTGTAGAAGCATATGGGACGCGCATGTCAAATACTCGTGTCATCTTTTTCACAACGAATGTTTGTTTTTCCTATGCATTGAAGTTGTTTCAAGCTCATATTTTTAGCCATTTTTTATCTGATTTTCATGAAATTAATGGAGAGAATTTGAAGAAGGCATGGGATGCTACAACTTCATATCAAAAACAAGCTTTCAATATCATGATTTGACACTCGATTTTGGAACCACAATTTGTAAAAAATCTATTTTTTGCGTACGAAACAAATTTGAATTTCAATCCGAACTACCATATAGCTTCTAAAAATGCGCACATTTGGACCTATTTGTCCTCCTTCCAAAAGTTCATCATGCTCGAGATTCACAAAAAAACGTTCGAGAAGATCGATTTCGCGCGCAATCCACCTCCTTATTCTCGAACAAAACCTACATAATATGATCCCTGAACAATATAAATAAGGGTTAAATTCTTTATTCAGTGCATTAACAATCACCAACAACAATCCAATTCATCTGAAAACACCAAACAAGCTTTGATTTAAGTTTCCAGATCTAGGGTTCGTTTTTTTTTTTTTAACTTTCTCGATTACTCTTAATAGAGGCCAAATCGGACCAAACTAAGGCCACAGTAGGATTCAGGAGTGGTGAAAGCTGTAGCCAGTAGCTTTTCCCTTTGTCTAAAGTCTTCCATCCACCTTCGACAAACCATCACCATCAACCACCATTGTTGGAGCTTGAACCACTAGTTTCCAAGCATCTTCAAGCCAAATGACCATAACTAAAGTCTTCCTTATCCTCCATTTGATCAACCCGAAGTGACCGTAGCATCCTAGAATAACCAGATCGCCACCAATAGCTTCTGTCGATCGCCTCCTCTATGCAACCCGAATCTGCTTCTGATTCAACTCGCGCTACTCCAAGATCTGACTTAAGATCTACCTAGATCTTATACGCATCCGGTTCTACCCACTTAAGTTTAGTTTTTTACTTTTTTCTACCGTATTTTATTTATATATATACATATATATATGGTTGAAATGATTAAAGTAAACAAATAACATATTAAAAAAAAAAGGATAGGTAGATAAAAATAATAGGAAATCATTTTTTTTTTGTAAATTCGTTAAAATTTTTAAAAAATAAATAAAAAGTAAAAAAGATATGTAATAAGTAATATGAGTATATTAAAATATATATACATAAAAAAATAAAAATCTTTTTACACAGAAAATCCTATTTTCTAAAGTAAGAAAAAAAAATCAATTTGATAACCTATAAGATAATACAAAAAAAAAAAATGATAAATGTTGAAGAATTAAAGAACTTAAATTGAATTCTTTGTAGACCAATGGCTAAGTTATGATCCACTAACCCATCGATCTCAACTCACAATTTTTTTCCCGACTTTGATTGGGTAGTGACTCCAAAATGTTTCAAAAATTAAATTTCTTTTAATTTTTAGTCGAGGGTCTATATCAAACGGATTAGGGTGTAGTACAAATCAGATTAAAAGAAATTAAATAGGAAACTAAAAAATCCAAGGTCAATAGCTCGGCAACTCCACTAGAGTGGCCTAATTTTTTAGAGAGCCAGCCACTTGAAATTCTTAAATTAAAAGTTTATATTTTCTATGCTCATTCTTGTATGTTATTGATAATTATTATTTTGTAAATAGTTGTACCAATCTTTTCCTTTAAAGTGATACAGATAAAAAGGAAATTTTGTAAATAGCCCTAATTGGGGGCACATGATATCTTTGGGGGGAAATCCATAAAAATGTGTGCTAGATATGATTAGAACTAGATCATCTTAAGACCCTAGGTAGGGAGGTTGCTAGTAAGATCCAAGGGCTATGGCATTTCCACCTTCTGGTTCAAAAATGACCTTCCGCTCTAGTTTAGTATTGATCCATGATCCATTAAATTGGGAAACCTTTAAAACCTATCGAATTGCATTAATAAGCATGGGTTGGCAAATAAATAACAACGGGGCATGTCTTAAAAAGTGTTACATTTTTTTAAAAAAGGAGTTTTCTAAATATTTCTTACATAAATATCTCCATTTGAATTTTCTTTTAATAAACTAGTAACTCAAATGAAAATTTTCTAAATTGCCCCACTACTACTTAGTTGCAAACCCCCATGTCTGCATCCGTGTGATTTGTATGTGTAATACATAACGTATATATCCTATGCATATTCTTTATTGTTAATATTTTTTTATTGTTCTATGATATAGTATATATCTTTGTAAAAAATAAAAAATAAATAAAAACTTGTATAATTATCATTAGTCTTATAAATAAATGAAATTTTCAAAAAAAAAAAAAAAGGAAAATAATGAAATGGCTCATAATAATTTTTCATGAATTTGTCAGGAAGATGTGAAGGGATCCACAAGAAGTGATGAAACTTGTTCACATCTTAGGGATCTTCGATCTACACCTACTTGGTTGAGATGCAGGCCTACCTTTGGGATGAAAAGGCCTAAACAGATGAAAAGAAAGTTTGGGCTCTATTAGAGGATAACCAAAAGTTACTAAATCGTCTAGATCAAACAGAGTCTCTAATGAATGAAATGATAGAAATGCTACATCAAGTGACTATGAGATATTTCCCTCTCCTCCAGAAGCCTTTCTAGCCAAATTCTGGGTAAGTGCTTTTGAGGCAAAAATCAGGCATCTCTTTGTTTTTGTGACAATGTTTTACCTAATCTTTGCCACAAAGAGGGGCAGCTATAGACACCCCAATTTTGCCCCTGAAATAATAATAATGAAGTAAAATATATAAAAAAAATAATGAATAATGTACAAAGATATATTTATATATTATAGGTTAAAAAAATATTAAAGCAATAAAAAAATGGCAGTGATAAATAAAATATAAAATATGATTAAAAAAGATAATAAATAATAAATAAAAAAATATAAAAAGTTTAGAATATGGTTAAAAAATAAAAAAAAAAAAAAATCACATTTTGGCCTACCACATTACCAAAGCATAAGCCAATGGCCTGACGGTTAAGCACACACATATACAGCTGCGTCCAAGGTTCAAATTTGCTCGGGATCAAATTTTTTTTTTCCTGTTTGCCATGTGAGATGCACACGTCGCGCGATTCTGTGCACGGGACTCACGTGTTTGACACGCATATCATCTTCTTCACCGTGAATGTCAGTTTTTCCTGCGCATCGAAGCTGTTTCAAGTGCATTTTTTATCCAATTTTTGTCAAATTAATGGAGGGATTTGAAGAAGGCATGGAACACTAAAACTTTGGATCAAAAACCAGCTCTAAAGATCATGATTTAGCACTCGATTTTAGATCTAAATTTTGCAAAAAACCTGTTTTTCATGCGCGAAGTAAATTTGAATTCCAATCCAACCTACCATTTAGCTACTAGAAAAGTGCAAGTTTGGACCTCTTTGTCCTCCTTCCAGAATTTCATTAAGCTCAAGCTTCACAAAAAAAAATTTGAGAAGATTGATTTCGCCTTAGTCATTCTCGAGCGAAATCCACTTAATTCGACCCCTAAACAACATAAATAAGGGTCAAATTCTTTTTTTAGAGCATCAACAATCACCAACAATAATCCAGTTCATCTGAAAACACCAAGCAAGCTTCGATTTAAGTTTCTAGATCTAAAGTTTTCTTTTTAACTTTTTCTATTTCTTTTAATGGAGGCCATATTTGAGCAAACCAAGGCTACAGTTGGATTCAAAGATGGTGAAAGCTTCAGCTAGTAGCTTTCCCCTTTGTCCAAAGCCTTCGATCCACCTCCGACAAACCACCACCATTGAATGCCATTGTTGGAGCTTGAACCACTAGGTTTCAATTGTCTCCGAGCCAAATGACCACCACTGAAGTCTTCCTCATCCTCCATTTGGTCATCCCGATGTGACCACGGCCTCCAAAAATCACTAAATCACCGCTAGTAGCTTTTGTCAATCGCCTATTCTGTGCGACCCGAAATTCACTCTCGATTCGACTCGACCCACTCCAAGATCCAACTGAAGATTCACCTAGATCTAATCTGCATCCGATCCTACTTAAGTAAGTTCATTTTTTTTTAATTTTTTTCTTATTTTTTATATATTTATGGTTTAAATGATTAAAGTAAGTTAATAGCATATTGAAAAAAAAACTACAGATAGATAAAAATAATAGGTAAATTTTTTTTTCTTTGTAAATTTGTTAAAACCTTTGAAAAAATAAAAAAGTGAAAAAGATATGTAATTAGTATGGAGTATATTAACATATATATACATAAAAAACTTTTTAAAAAATCTTTTTTACATATAGAAGATCCTATTTTCTAAAGCAAAAAAAAAAAAAAAAAAAATCAATTGGGTAGCCTATAGGGTTATGCACAAAAAATTTATAAAAATTGAAGCATTAAAGAACTTAAATGGAAAATGGTTCAAACAATTAGAAAAACCAACACACTAAAGTTTTTTAGGGAAAAAAAAAACTATGTATTGTCTATCTCGATTATCAGATACATAGGCACCTTAGGGTGAAATAAAAAACAACAGACCTTTTTTGGTTTTTTATTATTTATTTTGAATTAATTTATTGTAAATATTATAAACTTTAAGGATAAATTATGAATATCAAATTTTTTTTATTAGTAAATTCCTTGAGTATTAAAAGGATAAATTTTAAATTAACCATATGGATTTAATAAGGTAGCCCCCGAATCCAAAATTTATGGTTTATAAAATTTGGTTTTAAATCGAATTTTTCGCAAACCAGTGGCTAAGTTAGGATCAACTAACCCATCGATCCTAACTTATCTTTTTTCCTGACTTTGATTGGATGGCGACTAAAATATTTTCAAAAATTAAATTTCTTTTAATTCCTAGTTGAGGGTCTATATCAACGAGTTAGGGTTTGGTACAAATTAGATTAAAAGAAATTACACTAAAAAAAGGAAAAATATAGGTTCGACAATGATTGTTTCATGAAAATATATTTTGATGGAGTTTTTTTTACTATGATCAAGTGCTATTGGTGAAATTAGGGTTTATGTTCCTAAAGTGATTTCAGGTACGACCTTACCTTACCTTGCTTGTTGCTTATAATTGCAAGATTAGTATTTGTAAATTGATTAACTGCTATCCTACTTTTAAATTTGATTTAATACTTGTCTATGGTTGGGTCTAGAAGATTGGGAGGACCATTGCTACTAGGATGGCATCCTGATGATCTGTGTGTGATGTTATCTCAAGTGTAGTCGTGCATAGAGATGATTCTGATAGTCTAGAAGTAGTGCGAAAATAATACCTAGTGTGTGTGGGAGTTTCCATCACCAATATGTGTATATATTCTATTTTCCATACTGGTTGCTTTTACGAAGTTATGAGAGTTACTCTAGGTTTAGGATTAATGGCTGATAGTTCTAAACTGTGTTGTTTGTTGGCCAATTAAACATAATAACTTGTGTTTGCTGCATTAGTTATTAGGTTGTAGGTGAAATTATATTATGTTTGTTCATGTGTATATGTTTATGGTATGGCGTAATGGGCCTTTGTGCTCACTCTTTTAATTTTCCAAGAATACATAAGGATCCCATAGTGTTCAGTCTACCTGGATAGGACATTCATGTGGATTATGGGGAGGACCATACTGAAGCTAACTTTCCTATGGACCTATAGATGTTTTGGATTGAAAGAAATTAGAGTTGGACATTTTTTTCATATTTTAAATGATTTATTATTCTAAAATATTTTAGTAGACTTTTCTTATGATGTTTTAAGGTTAATTTAGGTTGGCTTTTGTTCTATGACAACTAAGTTGTTTAGAAGTTTTGTTATAATGAGATATTTTAAGCAGGTATCCTTATATGTGAGAAATTGATGTTGCATGGTTAAATTTGTGGATTAGTAGTATAATAGCCTTAGTATGTTCATTTCAAGTGAGGACACGTGGCGGACTAATAATGCTTTCAATTTAGGGTGTTCCATGCACTATTAGCAAATAATCCACTCATTATTTCTCATCATCGTCACATATATATTATCTATAAACCCACGCCACGAAAAACAATACATATAAGTATAGATTCCACCTTTATGTCCACACAGCTTGGACATTTTGGAGGGAATACATATAAGTATAGATTCCACCTTTATATCTACTTTATTCATCTCTTCATACAAGTTATAGAACAAGCATAAGAGAATTAGACCAGCAGCAACTATACAAACAATGACCCAAACAGAAGACCCACACCACGGACACTCAATCGCTTATTTTGAGGTTCTTCAATCGCTTGTTCAAATTTACGTAGACCCACACCACGGACACTCATAGCGATGAGCGTAGCCTTCATGCTGACAACCACGGAGAGAACCTGAAGTGGTAGTGGTAGTCGTGTTGGTGCTTGTGCTGGTGATCGTGCTGGTGCTTGTGCTGGTGGTCGTGCTGGTGCTTGTGCTGGTGCTTGTGCTGGTGGTCGTGCTGGCATCTCATAAAAACGATGCAGAGCAAGACTATGAAGATTAGAACAGCAGCAACTGCACAAACAATTACCCAAGTAGGAGTTGTATCAGATGATGATGTATTACTATTTGGATCATACAAATACGGTGGAGAGTAGTTACATGGGTGATTTGGATCTTGACATGGAGTATAATTCTTATTATCCATTATGCAAGAGAGAACAGAAGCACACTGTCAAACTGCATTCTTGGGTGCATTTTATAGAGCATCCTACAGGCCCCTAGGATAATAATGAGTCTTTCTTTGGGTCAACATCATAATATTAAGCAATTCATCACAACATATGTAACAACTTACTCCATCATCCTGACAATAATTATTCTTTTACATGCAATAGAGTGAAGAGCAGTGATATGAGTATTTTGGATCTTGATGATAAGCATAATTATTATTCATCAAAACACTATTATCAATTACTAAGGATTACCGTGCACGTCCCCACCTTATTAAAATCCGACATTGAGTGGAAAAAGGAGTCTCTGGATATAAGCCACATATATGGACATATAATCGTCTCCATATAAGAAATTATTTCCAAATTATGAAATTAATGGGCTTGATATTAATTATACAAACTTATAATTAAAAAGAGAAAATAAAAAGCATTAGAAAATCATGCCATATGTAGTTTTTTTTTTTTTTTTAAGGAATAGACAGAATGGAAAATGTAAGAATTTATGAGAGTAATTTGTTGATGTAGTAGAAAATGCAAAATACTTTTCATTTATTTAAGAGATATAAAATTTTAAACTAAAAAAATAACAACCCACATAAAGCATGATCCTAAGATTAAGCCATGATAAAAGAACACGAATAACAAAATAACGAATAACTAAAAAATAGGAACAACCCAGGTACTATCAACTAAACAGCCACATCAACAGTCCTAAAACATGTTATCCAACACTCCTCCTTGCTTTAGATGCTACAAATAATAAGTTTTGTCCTTAGAAATTCAAACATGCTATTGGGCAATGGCTAAGTGAAAACATATGCAACTTGGTTTTCTTGTATTGTAGTAAGTAAGAACAACAACTCCATCCTTTTGTATTTCCCTTAGGAAGAATAATTTTATGTTAAAATGCTTAGTCTCCCCATGAAACATAGGATTATGAGAAATAGTAATAGCAACTTGGTTGTTAACTAAAATCTCTATGCTTTCTTTTGCTCCAAATTATGATCAATTAAAATCTTCCTCAGCCATAAAGCTTGGTTAATAGCAACTATGGTAGCAATAACCTCAGGTTCAGCTAATGATTGAGCTACAATTTCTTGTTTTCTCAAGCTCCATGAGAAAAACTTGATCCAAAACTGAAACAATATCTTGAGGTACTCACTCATATCATCAATTGAGCCACCCCAATCACTGCTAGAATAGCCAATTAGCTTGAATTCTTCACTTTTCTTGAATTTAATGAAGGAATTTTTATGAAAATTAATAATGATTTCTCAAATTAAAACTTAATTAAAAACCCACTCAATAACGGAATGCTTTGTGCATATCGTGAGGAGGCGATATGTGCGGCATAACTATTAGGCCCTATGCACCTGGGTTGGGGCCGTTACCTTAAAAATCTAAGTAAATGATTTCATAATCTAAAATTGGTTAGAAACCCACTTGTATTTAGTAGCATTTATGGAACTATAGATGCCTTAACCTTATTGGGGACATGTCAAATAAATGAAGGGGCTTCAAGCCTAGACTACATCGATCTGAGTAGGAGTTGAATATTCTTCATCTAATTAGCCATTTGACCTTTTTGCAGTATGACTTAAACCATATAGCCAAGTTGATCTAAGAAGGGAGCTTCGATAATAAATTTTGGAAATCATTTTAGATCATTAGAAAACTTCAAAGATTAATGAAAGAGTGATGAGCCTTTATTGGCATCCATTTGATCATTCAAGAGATCACAAACAAGATGGGCTAATGATTTAAGCGCATAACTCTTTTTAGGCCTACATTTGATAATTACTCTTGATCTATAGGTAGGGATGTAAACGAGCTTAGCTAAGTTAGGCTTTTGCTGACTTGGGCTTGGCTCGTTTATTTTTTAGCAAACTTGAATTGAGTTAGTCTTTAAATGAACCTCAAATGTCCATGTTTAGGCTTAAGCCCATTAAGGATTTTCGAGCCCAAGCTTGATTCATTTAGTGTATATAATTATATTTTTAATTTTATTTATAATATTAAATTAATATATATAATTATATATGCCATTATATTAATAATGCAACATTAATATTATAGATATTAAACGAACCCCTAACGGACTTGTTTACAAGGTTAGCTCGAGAGCCCTTAATTAGATTGTTCGTAAGCTGACTTGCAAGCTTGAAAACATTCTCAAGCTTTGGCTTGTTTAGCTAAATGAGACTAAGTTTAGTAATTCAGCTCGTTTGCAGCCTTACACATAGGTGTCTATGCCCGTTATCCTATAATGAACAAAGATGCTATCTTATGCTTTATAACAAATATATTCATATATTCAAAACTAAAATTGGGGTCAATTTTCCAATTGGTGTATGTTTCGTTATGAATAATTTAATTATTAACCAAATTGATGCATTGGAATAATTGGGGTCTAATATCACATATGGTTGAATCACACACGATTGCTGGAAAGTGATCCTCAACTATCTGTTGACTAAGGATACCTAGATAATTGGCTTCCAAAATTAATAAATTCTAGGAAAAAAATGAAATTTGGGAAGAAATGGCAAAGACGATCAAATTTTCTATTCAAATGAGAATTGGATAACTAATCTTTTTTTTTTCCATAAGTCATACAAATTATATTGAAAATCTAAACTTTGCTAAAAAGGAAAAAAACTAAAAAAATCCTATTAATAAAAACATTAAATGATATTGAACAAGGAATGAGACTAAAAAGAAAAACCTCCTATTAAGACATTGAATGATATTCAAAAGATATTCTTTTGAATATTCACTAAAAAAAGAAAACTATTAAAAGACATCAAGGACAAGCTATTAAATATTGAATATGGACAACATCACTAAAAATATTGCCTGTATAATTAAAAATATTAACTACATCATCATTGACCATATAATTTCTCTTAGGCTAGACAAAATTCGTCCACAAATTTTCACCATGTCTTGCAGGAATTGCTTGGAATTAATGATGAAAACATGCCACGAGCGATCCCCGATATGTTTTAGAAAAATGGAACATCATAATCTTTCACACTTTCCTAAATAAAACCTTTAGTAACAAATTTCTCCATTTGTCTCTTTAACTCCTCATACTCTTTAAAACTAATTTTTAATGTGGCCTGCTTAGAAGGGATGATCTAGGTTCAAGATTAATTTGATGTTGGATATCACATAATGGGGTTAATTTATCTAGTAACTCATTAGGAAACACATCGTGAAACTCTTCCACTATGAAACTTGTTGCTTTAGGAACTATAAACTCTTTAGCAACCTTATTTCCCACCAATATTTCCCCACCATCTTTAGTCAAAAATACCTCTTTAGTATACTCAGTTTCAAAAAGTAGTCCTTCATTACCAACATCTCAAAAACATCATCATTTTCATCAACAAAAATATCAAAACAATGGTTCCCCATCTTTCTCAAAAGCATCACCCTCTTCATCATCATAAGAATCAAAGATTAGTTCTCCATCAACCTTAAAAACATCATTCTCTACCAATACACAATCCTCTTTGCAAGTCGATCTATTATTGCATGTAATTGATGTTCTAAAGCTACCTCAACCGTTCGTTGATCATTTGTTCAATTCTCCGAACCATTTCATTACCATCATAGATTTATGCACCGCACATTATTGATTGGTTTGCCTACATTGTGTCATGACACTCCAAGAGCGAATGCAACTCTGATAGTAAACTGATGCAGTAGAATAATTAGGGTTTAATATAATAGGTCATTGAATCACACACGATTGCCGAAAAATGATCCTCAACTATCAATTGATTCTACAAATACCTAGAAAATTGGCATCCAAAATCAATAAATTCTATAAAGAATTCCAAATTTAGGAAGAAGGAGCAAAGATGCTCAAATTTTCTATTTCAAATGATAACTGAATAACTAATCTACTTTTTTTTTTTTTTTGGCCATAAGACATATAATTTGAAGACCTAAACTTTGCTAAAAAGGTAAAAGACTAGAAAAATCATATTAATAAAAACATTTAATGATATTGAAAAAGGAAAGAGACTAAAAAGAAAAACTTTCAATTAAGACACTGAATGGGAAAAATTCTATGGTCGTGTTATTAATTTTGACGAGACTGGTCCCATCACTATCCAACAGCTTACATCATACTCAACCGTAATCGAATCCCTGAAATAGTTAATATTCTATTTATTATTTTTATTTTAACGGTTAGATTGTTGATAGGACTGTAGAAGCTTACATATTGAATGATATTCAAAATATATTCTTTTGAATATCAACTTAAAAAAGAAACATTAATGACAAATTATTAAATATTTAATATTGACCGCATCACGAAAAATAGTAACCGTATTATTAAAAATATTGATTGCATCATAACTAACCACATCACAAATTGTAGATGTGATCTGATTATTTATGTCATTAGCTCCATTAAGTCACATATAGAATGTTGTACGTCGCATGTAGTATTGCATCCCACATGGCGGTCTATTCCAAAATTTATTGCTCACCAGTTTGGATTACTTTTTCAGGTCAAGATTTTAATATTGATATCTATTACTATATGGGTTACTATAGGTATGTTGATGGCCTTGGGCCCAACATTAGTTATGTGGAGGACGACAATCATTTTAACTACTTGAATGGTTAGCCTATGTATTATATCATGATAACCTAGTTTTAGTTTATGACTTTCTCCATTTCGTGGATTTATGTTATCGACAATTATTATCAAATTAATTAGATTGAGTATTCCATAAGGATTCCTTGTGATTCTTCGTTCTTAACTGGTTTTAGAACCTTACATGCTCATACCTTAAAACAGATGTGTGGTGAAGCTCGTTGCACCCTTGTACCGAAGCATTACAAACAACAACATCAATATCAATGACAATAATACCGAGGGAAAGTACAATTAATTCCCCTTAAACTTTAACTTATTCGATACACCCCATCTTTATTATGTTGTGATAACCCCTTCTTATATTATAATAAATTAGCAACATATACATATTGCATGCTTGGCGTTGTAGTAAATATGAATATATATAAATATACACACCAAGGTCAACGTTTATGGGATGTTAATCGTATATCTAGGTTTTTTTTTGCCCAACATATATCTAGGAAGTTTCAGTCGGTATTTCCACATTAATATCAAAATTTAGTGAGTCGTTTTAATTTATTAGATATTTGTTTATTTGTCAAAACAAGGAAAATTTTTAGGTGTATTTGCTACTTGCATTTCCCGATCATGATAATTATCACGCCACAAATATATACACAAAGCTTGTTTCCACTATATCTCAATCTTCAAGTCCAAATTTTCCGCTGCTTGAAAAACAAAGCCTTGCAGATCACCTTACTACACCCAAGCAGACAATACGCCAAACACCCCGAGTCTTATACACATAAAATTAATGAAGCAAATGACTATTTATGATCTTATTTCAGTGGAGAAGACTTGGAGTAGATTAGTCTCCCCAACAAACATGTGTATTAATATTACATATATATGACATTGCAGCCTCAAAGTCATCTCATCTCAAGGATACTACTAATATGGATTATCAGTGTAACTGGTCCATGTCAATCATCTTATAATAGCATCCTATACTAGACATAGGCACGGTTCGATTCCGAAGCGGAATCATCATTGGCGGTTCTAGAAACGAAACTGGACTGGTTGGCCAATTCTAGAACTAACTAAGGAAATGCCGTTTTTCGATTCCTAGGTGGTTCTACAACCTAAAACTTGGTAAATGGTGGTTCCATTGAAAAAATAATTAGATAAAAAATTTTAAAAATTATATTAAATATATAATTATTAATATACACTATTTCATATATGAAATAGTAAAAATTTAGTACCTATTGATAATATTTATTGTTTTATTATCAATAATACAAGTAAATATTACTTAAAATTATATATTATTCAATTTATATATAAACTTCTCCTAAAAAGCAAATCTATTCCTTAATAACATGAGACTATTTTTTGTATTGTAATTTTCTTGTTATCCTCTAGAGTATCATATTACTAACTATAATTTTTATTAGTTGTTTTTGTATATAAATAAATGCTCATTCTAAACAAATTTTTAAAAATTTTGGCTAAGTAATTTAACACTTTCAAATCAAATAATTAATTATTTTGAGTTTGAAATTTACTTCAATAAAATATAAGATTCATTTTTTTACTTGAAAAAAAAAAAGATGATTCCAAAATTGAAACCAAAAACCACCAATCCTGATTCCTCACTTTCAAGATCTAGAACCGGCGGTTCTAATTCTTGTATAGTTCGGGTTCGGTTTAGTCCTGAAATTGTGTCGATCTCTATCCTATACTACCTTGTCTCATATGTCTCGCAAGATGCTCAGCTGCTAGTTTGTGATCGCAACATCGGATTACCCCATGCTTCTGATAATCTATAGTATAATCAAATAAATATATTACATGCTCTGACACTGAGGTTTATTTCATTACTACTTGATTCACAAAACCATAAGGAGGCCATCTGACGATTCCGTCGAGACTCCTTATTTGTTTAATTTAATTTTAGCCACCCTATAGAAATTTCAGTATTTAATTCAACAATTTTCCTGGATATGATTCCAACCATTTTTAATTTATTTCTTCTAATTTTCTATTAAGGTGATAAAATATTTCTTATTATAATTTATCTTAACTTTTATTTTTTAAAAAAACACAACTGATTAGCTTAAACATCCACATGGGCTGAAATGAACCTGTAACCAGCTCAAAACCTATAGGGTTACAGGTTCAATCTTGGCTGGTCCGGAACTAACTTGCCTAATGCCAAGCCATCCGCCGATTCACGTGGCAATTCAAGGACCATTTCAATGGCCAATTTTTTTTAAAAGCAAATTTTAAAAATAATTTATTTTGAAAGATAGAATGAAATATCAAAAAAATAATGATAAAATTTAAAAATTGTAATTAACTAAAAGAAATTTTCAACTTAAAAAAAAAAAGATAATGTCCAAGAAAAATAGATTTAAATCCATTTGCTGAAAGAATTGTTCAAGATATGCATTTATATATACATGAGCATATCTACTTTTAGTCGTACAATCAATAATTATATCAGATTATAAAATACTTAATACACTAACAATTACAACAATGATAATAACAAGTCACTCATTGTTTAAAAAAAAAAAAAAGAATTTGCTTTGGTTAGTATAGAGTAATAAATTTAATTATTCATACAAAAGTAGTTCAAACATTATTTTATTGTTTATGTTTATCTTTTTCTACTTTTCTTTTCTCTTTCTCTCTTTGTGACTGTTTGACACTATCAATCCGGGTGGGTTAGAGGCCTTGAATTTATCTTGACCGGACAATCTGTCGTGTCATATGATGAATCATGACATGTATGACTAGGCTAAGTTAAGGGGTTATGTCCTTTGGACACTAGTGCCAGGACAAGCCAGACCTGGTCATGAGTTAAAATCAGCCTGTAATTTTGTCTAAATTAGCTGGCATTTTAATTACATGGTGGCCGTATCAACCAAACTAGGGAAGCTGTCGGTCGAAAGTGGTTTTTCGTGGCAAGCCCCGTCTCAATTGGCACGCTAAAACGACCAAAATTAAAATTGACGTAGGTGAAGATATATCCTAGGCCATCACGTGTTTGATGTAGGTATGCTGTTATGTTATTTTCCTTAGGATCACTTTCGGCATCCGAAGTGTATTTGTAAATACAATAGAAGCAGTACTTGAAATAACTCTACACCAACCAATCGGTCGGCGCAATTAATAGTTGTATCCAGAACCAATTCCTAGTGTCGATGGATTTGCCGATGTTAATCTGTACAGTTACTTTGAAATATGCCTACAATATTAAAAAGATGTTGACATATTGATAAACTAATCATCTTATAGAAGATGAAATGAAATATTCCCTTAAAATATGAAGTGACAATATATTTGTTACTAGAGACAATTTAGACCATTTTGCTTTCCTTCGTTTCTTTCCAATTATATTAACCAAAGACAAAAAATGAAAGTTTCGATTTGTTTGCTCTCTTTCCTTATTTTCCCTCCAATGCCTCGTCCCTTTTTAATTAAATTACCAAACAAAGTATTAGTTATAGCCATATAATGGATTTGCCGGATCAATACACGATTCAAGAACCTTGGATACATGTTTCGTATGCCTACACGGTGATAGTGACTGCATGTACTGTATACTACTAAGTACTACCTTTAATGCTTGTTCTTAGCACCGTATATCGCTTATATGATTGGTTTTTTGCAAAATACTTTGATCTTTTCGACATGCATTCATCCAATTTTTCAAAATAAACGTTTAGTATTTGAATCTTTAAGAACACATTTACGTATT
Source organism: Combretum micranthum (assembly GCA_024138025.1). Lineage (NCBI taxonomy): Eukaryota > Viridiplantae > Streptophyta > Magnoliopsida > Myrtales > Combretaceae > Combretum > Combretum micranthum. The sequence goes on along the minus strand of JAMXBD010003506.1, from coordinate 36,246 downwards.
TTCAATTGATCGCTTTCATTTTATCAAAGAGTGGATAATGTTAAAACCAATATATATATTTGTGTGTGTGTATGTGTGTGAGTATATATATGAGTTCATGTCACGAATAGTATCTAGATTTATAAATTGATCAATTTGATATCTAAAATAATTTTTTGTATAGCTATCAGTACATCTGTCAAGTTTTTTCAAGTACTAAATTGATAAATTTCAAAGTTTTTCAGGTATTAAATTGATCAATTTCAAAGTTTAGGTTACTAATTGCATATTTTATCAAACTCCAGGTACTATTTGTGACATTATCCTTATATATATTTATTACAAGATTGTAATATGATATTTTATTTCCAAAAAAAAGTAAAGTAAAATAATCAATATAATAAACCCAACAGGTTTTTAGTTGATTTTGATGGGAATAAAAACTATTGTTGGTAAAATAATTGTTAAATTGTGCTTAATTTGACCGAGCCACAATTTGATTAAATCACACAATTATATAATCAAAGTAACAAATAGTCTCAATTCATTACAGAATCGATAAGGATTCGAAAATAGATACAAAATGATATATATATATATATATATATATTAGATATATCCTTGTGCAATTTTCTTTTGTAAGTTTGCACATATATAATGGACCGGTGCGCCAAACCATGGTGCCATTTTGTGCTTCTTTTACACTAAACCAGCTTCTCCATAGTCTTACCAATGTAGTGAGCTTATAGGTAGTCTACTCTACCCATAAGTTCTATTTAAGGTATAAATTGTCAAACCTACAAATCTTCTTGGAGGCTTATAAATTGTCGGCCTTTGATGCATTTTAAAAATATTTGAGTGCTAGTAACTTATAAGAAAACAGAGTTTTATATGCCATTGGATCATGGTTTTTGCGAGCTAATTATTTTGCAAATTTCAATTTTGGATAGTTAAGTAGAACTTGTTTTGAGTTAAGTAATGTCTATTGTGAGTTAGTTGGAGTATTGTCAAAGGCTTTGATCTTTAGCTATTTTGCATTTATAAACTTAGTAAGCATATTATTAAAGTGATTACATTGGTAATTATAGCTCTTATTGAAGCACCTTTTTCTCACCTAGCAAGGCTTTGAAATTTACTCTATAGAGAAAATATGGTAAGTCCACCCACCTATTATGTTTTGTTTCGGTTAGGCTTCATCCAATGAGTTATGTCGAATAAAAACTAGTTTTTTTAAATTGTAATTGCAATATAATAATATCATTATAGGATATATATTAAATAATTTTATAATTTTATTATTTCATACTCAAAGATATATACTATTGTTTAAATATTGTAATCAAATAGTGCAACATTAACAAATAATTGGACAAATATAAAGTAAATGGAAAATGCTAAATTCAATCATGTGCTTTGCATAAGAATTCAATTTGATACATGAATTTAAAGCGGTAAATTTTATACTTAATCAAAATTTCCATTACTATATGAAAATTCAATTTGAGGAATTAGAAAGTACATGAGCTCATGCGTAGGACTGTAAAAGTGCTATAGAGTTACACGATTGAGAACAAAAGGTCATGTGATAAGAAGTTGGAACTTAAAAAGATTAACAACTTGATACCATTGCCCGTGTATATTGGTCGTGTAAGCTCAAGGAAGAACTTTGGACGACAGAGAGGTACATCGTCAAATCTTTATGCTTGATGTCTAGTCGTGCAATTCTATAGAGAAAAGAAGTAATAGAACAGAAAGTTATACAACATAATCTTAAAGGTCATATATTGCCCGTATATCCAAAGATTTATTTGAATATCTCTAAATCTTTTCTATTTGAGAAAGATTATCTTGTGCAAGATTCACAAGGACTCTTATACATATAAATAGTGTTATGAAGACAAGAAAGAGAGAGGAACTTAAAAGAGGAATTCAAGGAGAAAGTTAAGAGATCGTTGGAGTAGATTGCAAGATTAACTTCTTATTAGGGTTTCTACTTAATTTCATTACTTTTTTTCTTGTTTTGTGTTTAGTTATTAAATATTCTATAAAAGTAGAGAATTTGTCTAAATTTTTGGAAAACCTCAAATTGTTATGTAATTACGATTAATTGTTTATCCAATAGAATACTAATTCCTTAATTCTAATTATATGCTCTTCAATGTTTTCTTGAGTTAATACTATTGGAGCATTAATTCTTGACTAATTTTATATAAGTTAATAAAGATTGCTATTATAAAAATTTCAAACATAAATAGAAAGATATGACTACAACCCTAGACGTAAGATAACGTAAATTTCCTATACCCCAGGAACATCATTTTTCACTAGATCGTCGAATTAAAGTCACCTGATCTTTCAGGCTAAGTAAGGTGATGGAATACTCGCTTCGAGCCTTAACAAAAAACTACTCTTGTACTCTACAAAGGGCATCCTCACTAATCAAACCGTGATAGTTATTTCACCCCTTACTCGTGTCTAAGTTAGATGGAGAATCAAAAACATCTCCAGCATTACCTAATATCCACCTCCATCACTTGATAAAGATCCCTAGGCAAAGACTCCACAATTGTAAAAAGACAATTGTTGACATGAAGAGAGGTTGAATAGTTAGCAATGGTGAAGCTATATGTCATGCCTCAAAAGGGGACCTAGTGGGATTAATCTAAAGCTATCATACCACGTGTGCACCGATAATATGAGAATCATCTTGCAAGTCAGTATACAAGACTATTTCTTTATTACTGTCTATTATTTAATGATATATTAACATGTAATAATATTACAAGATTTAAACTATCGAATACGATTTTTCACTTTCTACCAAGATTGCAGAGAATCGGTATCCCTACCAAATAGTGAAAATGGGGTTTCAAATCTCAATTAATTATGCAATTAACTAATTTGCATTCTAAGTTTAGCATAACCTATATTTCTATCTTCAGTAAAGTCTATTGGAAAAGCTCTCTTCATACATTCCTAGCCTAATCACAGCTAGTATTAATCCTGCACAAAAACTTTTGGGGGGTGAGTGAACCACGAGCTTAGTGAGATAACCTGACAAGCGTATCGAATGCAACAATTAACCATATGAGCAAGTACAAGTTTAGAGATTCAGAATCCAAATAGGATGAAGATTTATGCCCTCTCATCATGGTTGGAAGGAATCCATGAAGAGCGATATACTGTGCCCAGGAGAATCAGAGAACTAAGGAAGAATAGGTACCTTAAACTCTCTCCAATTATTTTAAAGCATTTCACTCTTAACGTTGGAATAAAGAAACATCATTAAGTATTAGCCATTTCATGTCTATATGACGAGCAGTGTTCCTTCGACACCAGTTAGTTCTCATGGAAAAGAGCATAACAAATGTGATCTTGGAAGAACTAGGAAATTTACATCTAGAAAAACCAGTGCATCACTAGAGAATCGAAATGCTAATACGAGTAGGGTCATCACTCCTTTTTAATGCAGTATATGCAATTGATGCAATGCATGTTCATTTTCATTTATAGTATCATTGCTTTTTAGTTAGGTTTAAGATAATCATACAATTCACAGACAATATCAACATGCTTCATACAATTTTTATCATACAATAGAATTATCACTTATATTATGATAATTTGGCATTCAAGCATACACCAATCATCATTCATTATACCTAATCCCACATGTATATCAGTTGAATATATTATTACAAACGCAACTATTCTACAAGTACAAACAATGCGATAAGATCAAAGTTACTAACCTATTGTCCTCGCTAATCTGTTGTGATATGCTAATGGAAGTCCAAGAATTGATCTATCCTATGAAATGAGATAACAAATATCTATTACTATACTGTTATTTATGTAATGGTGTTGACGGTATTCTTTTAGTTTCTAATTATCAGTTTTGATATATTTTCTGTTATTTAGTTAGGATCTTTAACTTTATATAAATTATATTCATCTAGTAAGGTTGTAAAATTTTTATTTATATAAGAGAAATCTTCCTAAATTTATAAAATATTTTGAGTTGTAATTGATAATTCCATTATTAAGCTTTTTCTATTTATTTAATATTTAGTTCTTTAATTGTTTTTCTATCATATTCGTAGTTTTCTTAGAGATTAAATATATATTAAGTATTTACTAAAATTAAATTTATTTCATTGAGTAATTATAGAGTTTGTGTTTAATAGTTTAGTATTTTATTATCATCATCATTATTATTTTCTATTTCAAGTTATTACCTGTTATTTTTAGGAATCACATTATTGGTAATTTTAAGTTATTTTAATTTTCCATTTTTATATATTTATCTATATAAAATAATTACTGGACAATTATCATAATCTAATTATTGTGTTTAATTACCTAAAATGTTTTTTAGTGGTAAATGGTTATTAAAAAATAGTACTTAACAAATATTTAAACTTGTTAGTCTTAAAATTATTTATATTTATTTATAATATTTTTACTTTCTATTATTATTATTATTATTATTATTATTATTATTATTATTATTATTATTTATTATTATTATTATTATATACAATCATCTATTGGACGAAATGGTTCATCTTCAGGGAAATTTTTGCACATATGCAGGCATCTTATGCCGCTGACGTTGAATTAGATATTGCCGGTATTCGTGTGAAATTTACACGTTCTAGTTCTAAGGAACGCTGGCTTTGAAGGCCATCAGCGTTACAACGTATGCCGGCATTTATTTCTAATTTATTGGTGTTCGTTCATTTTTCATAAAAAAAAAAACTTACGTATCTTTTGTTCAAGTGTACGTCGACTCAACAACGCCAGCCTATTCACGTATGCTGCCGGCATTGGTTAAGTATACTGTCAGTGTATGGCCAGTGTTGGTAATGTTCATCGTCTTCTCCATTTTTCCTCCATTTGTAATTTATATTTCTTATAACATATATGTATTATACTTGTATTTAAACTACTTCTAAGTGTTTTTACATGCTCCATAAGCATTAAATGTGATATATCTCTATTTATATCATCTAAGAATCATTCTACACATAATTCTTCATTATTTCTATATATGTAATAAACATAGCTATGGTTTGAAGTGAATTTACCTTGTTTAGGCTGGTTTGAAGGTGTTAAACTTCCCCCCAGAGCTTGATACGAACCTTTGTTTGCTTCTTCCTTATGTTTATGTTAAGCTTTGTTTTAATGTTTTGTGTTTATGAGTGTTTTATGTGTGTTTTGGTGCGTTTTTGTTACTGATTTGGACTTGTTGGGTTGTTGTTTTAATGGCATTGTTTTGTAGTTTATTACTATGTGTATTTATATATGAAGAATATCATCTTCCAGCTGGGTTTTTGCAAAAGAGAATTAAGTTTGCTCGATCGAATGCAATTTGGCTCACTTTGATTGGTTGTTGTATGTAGGATTTGTTGTCTTCAATGTGAATGAGTTGTGCAACTTGTTGATGATTTCGACTGTAGAAATTTGGAGGATTTCCTAGCCATAATTCCTTCAGCCTCTTATCGAAATTTGAGCACATAATAATATAATATTATTTAGTTAATTAATTATCTTAGTTTTAGGGTAGTTTATTAGGTTAAATGGGTAAAAATATGTCAGTTATATAGAAGTTTAGCCTCCAGAAATTTATTTAAAGCTTTTACAATTTTCTAGATTGTCTCAAAGTTCAAATTTGAGTTTAAAGTTTATGCAATTAAGATTTTCTAGGTCCAGTAAGCTAGGTTAGGATTTTAATTTTTATAAGCTTAGGATTTCTTAACTAGAACAATGGTGTAATTGAAATATATATCTAAAGTCCAGATTTTTAGTTATGGATCTGTTTTTGTTTCTATCACGTATTTATAACACTAGCAGTTCATTTTTAGTTATTATTTTATAATCAATGAATTCTATAAAGGAGTTGTCTTTTATTGGTTTTGAAATGTAAGGCTACTTTTAACTATATCTTGAGTTATTTGCTCAAGATACAAAATCTTATCTATGGTATCCATTAGGGTTAAAGAATTTTCTATTTGGGTTTTTAATTATAAATGAGTTTATTACTACTTATATGTTTATTCTAGTGTTTTTATTTGGTTATAAGTTTACTATCTATTTTAAATTTACTATTCTATTTAATTTACTAGTTATAAAGATACTCTGGTAACAATAGTTAAATTAGAATTTTATTCTGTATAAAGTCAAAATATCGTAACTAAAGTATTGGTATAGTTCAAATATTTAGTTAAGGTTTAGATTCTTTAGCATTAATTGATTTTTTATCTCTCTGATTATTTCATAATCCCAATGATTCAGCTTTAAATTATCTTTTTATGACTAATAGGTTCGAGAAAATTAATCATCTTTTATTGTAATTGAAATTCAAAGTCACCTATATTTATTTGTTGAGTTATTGGTTCGTGTTGCAGAATCCTGTTCTAAGAATTTATTTATTTTAATGATTAGTGTTTATAAATTTCTTTAAGGTTGTAACATATTAGGATTAATTTGGAAATTATTTTTTATTATTTTAACGAATATATGATTTATTTCCTAACTATTGAACTTAAGAAAACTGATTTTCAATTTTACAGTAACAATCGGTTTATCATCCATCAGTACTTGTTCATACTTCAATAATTTAAATCCACGAAAAATTGGGAGTGATTTTTGTGACTTTTTATTATAGTTTTTCATAATTCCATATTATATTTTTAATAATTATTAGAATCGGGTTATTATAAAATTAGGGGAATTACATTCTCCCCCCTTAAGAAAAGTTTCATCCTCGAAACTTGTAGGGGTTTTTCTAAATTGGTAAAGATTCGTACTTATAATTTCTCCTTCTATAACATTCGTCTCTTTCTTATAGTCTTTCATATTTCAATAATAATCAAGTTAGTGTGAGCATCCTCTGTACTACCAAGATGATTATCTCCAATGTAATCATATCGATGAGAATTGTCCTCTCATTCATCCTAAATGTCTTATTAACTTATGGAATTTCTCTTGAAATTTCCATAACATCAATATTATAGTATTCCTAAAGATTAAGAATAAAAACTCCATAATTATTTATGAAATTATTGAATCATGGATATGTATATGACTTAAATTGTTAAGATATCTCCTTAATACCCATATATTTTATGATCAATCATTGTATCATGCCAAAGAAGATGACTCATTTGCGAATTTACTTATAGTGAACGAGTCGTAAGTTATTCGATTAACATATTCTGCACAATAGGACTTATTGTTGTCTTTGATATCAATAATCCTACTCAAACTCATTTTTCATCATCGTGACTTCTAATTGTCTCCAATTCATATGTTCATTGGCTTTATGAGTATTTATGGTAATAACTCTACATATTGCTTTGTATGTAATATTTCTAATTTGTTTCTTCTTATTTCAATCGATCATAGCAAAATAAAAACGAAGGTTTCTTCTAGTTTTTCCTCAATATATTTGTCACATCTCCATAATTTCACAATCAACATTCCATATCATTTAATATATCCTTTTCTAGTACAAATCATTTTAATATCTTCTAGAATATTGAAGTAAGTCATATAAATCCTTCATTAAACAGTTCTTACTACCATACTTCTACTGCTTTTCTATTATTTAGTTAATCTAGTCATTTGTGGTAGCATAAAGAAACATCATGTTCTTGTTTCCCACATAGATTGTATGTTATGACATTCCTTCTCTTAAGGTAGTATTTCACTTTATGCCCAACCTTTCCATCATAGGCGCATTTGCCTTTTAATTCCAGGCATTTCTTAGGACGATGCTCTTTGCTACACTTCCAACATTTAATATGGTAAGGCCTCATTGCCACTGATTTATCCTCATGAACTATTATTTCATCTAATTCTTTGAATTAGAAACGCCTCATTGTCACCCGGTGTCTTCAGAGAACATTGTGTGGAAATATGTCCAAATTTCTTGCATATAAAGCATTTAATTCTTAATTTTTTCGGACATGTGTTAGTTATATGTCCAATCTCACCACAAAAATAACACTTATGTTGTAGTCAGGGGCATTTTCTTTGGTAGTGAGATCCTCTACACTTCTAACAAGTAGGTTCATTTTTCTTCAATACTCTTATTTCATCCCTTCGTAGTGACCTCGGGTATTTCACCTTTTTAGACACGAAACTTGTTTCCGAACTATCATGTGTCCCCTTTCTCTTCTTGTGTTGCTCTACCTCATATTTGAGTTTAAAGTTTATCCAACTAAGATTTTCTAGGTTTGGCAAGGTAGGTTAGGATTTTAATTCTTATAGGCTTAAGATTTCTTAACTAGAACTGAAATGACCTAACTTTAATTTCCATTTAACTTCCATGTATATGTTTTATTTGTCTTAATTATTGAAATTTATGAGCATGTTGATTTATGGAGTCATGTTTGGTAATATTAATATTGGAGTAGATGAGTTGGTAATAGGCTAAATATGTTAAGTTAGAATATCTAGAATATTACATATGTGTTATTTTGCTTGTGTAATGAAATTAATGTTATTGTTTTATATATATTAATGTGTGTATAGCATAATTAATATTTGTGTCTTTTATGCATTAATATGTTTGTGTTATGTTTAAAATCAACTTTTGAATTGTCTAATAAATTGTTGACATAAATTTTACTCAATTAAGCCCATTTTTCATGCCTAAATTGCACCCAAATGAGCTCTAAATTAACCCAAATTCAACTCAAAGCCTTATATGTCTCAAAAGTCGTTAAGGCCTCCTTTGGAAGCCCTCCATTTCCATGCGAATTTCCCTCTTCTTTCTTTCCTTTTCTCTTTTTCTTTCCTTCAAATTACAAGCCCTAAACCAAAGACTAATACTAAGCTCATTGAATAAAAAATCTCTCCAAGCTAAGGCTTATTCATGTAAGTTAATACAATATAGACTTTTGTTTTATTTCCTTTCTTAAATATATGTTAAATCTATGGTAGAATGAGTTTTAATGTCTTTTGAGTTATATGGTTCATGCATTGATATAGGTTTAGATGTGTTTTTTATTATTGTGTAACTTGTTTTGTGTTATAGTAGTCAAAAAGTGTTGGTGATAATGTTGGTTTGAGTAGTTAAAGTTGAAGTGAAGATGATGGGAGGATTTGATGTGATTGAAGTGGTTTAATGTGTTGTTTTAATGTTCAAAGTTGCTAGGGTTGATTAGGATGGATAAAAGATATATGAAGCTAAATATGAACTTGGAAGGATTAAAAGTGTAGTTAGGAATTTGCAAAGTGCAAAACAGGGGAAGTGAACTCTTTTCAAATAGTTCTGTTTTTGAACGTATGCCAACATCTGGCACTTCAACGCCGCTGGAGTAGAGGTGGTGTTGAATGTGACCAGAATCGATATTTTTAAAGCCTGCTTTTACTTTTCAAAATATACCTCAACCTTTAGGGCTTCAACACCGCCGGCGTATGGACGGTGTTGGTGCTAACAGAATCAAAATATTTAACGCCGAATGCAATGCCGCCGGCATATATTTGCCACGTTGCCGGCATTCATTCAAATTTTGCCAGTGTAGAAAGGCCGCGTATTACCTGAGTTTTACAAATTCAAACTTCTTCAATTTTCAATCTTTAATTCATATATGACCTTCTAATGAATATATAAGCTAAATAAACATGTTTTATGTATGAATTAGATATTAAAACTATATGCTAAGCTTATTGAATCTCCTTGTATAGTTAACCTAGGATTGTGATATATATATAATATATATATGTGTGTGTGTGTGTATGTGAATTCTACATTCAATTATTGATTGTTTTGATATTCTTATTTCAGTTAAAGGTCCTTCGATTATTTCCCCACCGAGTGAATATAGTAATTTACTAGTGGGTTCGGGTATGCAATAGTTTTTTTGTTGTGTGCTAGGACTAGGCATTCTTAAATTGATTTAATTCAATTTGACTTAATGCTTTGATGAACTGGATGTCTATTACGCTGTTTAATTTGGTCCGAGGAGCAGCAAACCTGTCATGATGTAATAACATATTAGTTAGGCGCTTAACCTAAGTCATGATGCAATGCCTTTACCATGATGCAATGGTACGCTATGATGCAATAGCGATTCATTTTGGTTAAGTGGGTAGCCAATGGGGGGAATAGTATTCGAGTAACGTTTGCTTAAACTTAAGGGGAAATACTATGGTTTAGTTCAAAGTTTATGAGAACTTGTGAACTAGGCTCATGTTGTGGACTGAGTTTAAGTAGAGTCGGGCAACAACTTTTGAACCCTGAATGAAGCTATTTCTTTATGGAATAGGTATAGGAGATATAAGTATTCGGACTGCTTATATCAACCCCCTAAGCAGCTACTGTTACTTAGGACCCCCAAATTTCCAAAGCGTGATCCCAGGATTTGAATACCCTCCTGTTGTTTTGTATTTTTGTTATTATGTACTGGGCCTTTGGCTCACTTTTGCTGCTTTGCAAGTAGTGGAGATGAGTTATATGATGATTTAGGTTACGGGTCAGATTTTAAGAAATTCATGGATGAGTGGGATGAATAGGGTTACTTTTTGTATTAAGAAAACTTTCATTATAGCAAAAGTCTTTGTATAGAAGGCTTGATAGATAAGCTAAGATGTAAAGACCTTAAGATCTTTTAGGGTTACTTTTTGTATTAAGAAAACTTGTAATTTTTGTAGTGTCTTGTATGGACACTAAACTTTGTACATATGATGTATATATATGCATTGATTGCTTTTATTAGCAATTTTATTTTGTTAAAAGTTGTTTATAAAGTTTTAGTAGATTTGATCAATCAATTATCATAAACTGTTAGTTTAGGACAACCTTACATATAATGTGAAAATGTTATATGTGGTTGGGGACTCGGTACTCTAAATCTCGAGATTTAGTAGGTCGGGTCTTTACAAGAACAATGGTGTAATTCAAATATTTATCTAAAGTCTACATTATTAGTTATAGATCTGTTTTTGTTTCTATCGTGTATTTATAACACTAGCGGTTCATTTTTTAGTTATTATTTTATACTTAATGAATTTTATCAAGGAGTTATCTTTTATTGATTTTGAAATGTAAGGCTATTTTTAACTATATCTTGAGTTATTTGCTCAAGATACAAAATCTTGTCTTTGATATCCATTAGGATCAAAGAATTTTCTATTTGTTTTTTTTTTTCATTGATAAATGAGTTTATTACTACTTATAGGTTTATTTTAGAGTTTTTATTTGGTTATAAGTTTACTATCTATTTTACATTTATTATTCTATTTATTTTACTAGTTATAAAGATACTCGGGTAACAATGGTTAAATTAGAATTTTATTCTCTATAAACTCAAAACATCCTAACTAAAGTATTGGTATAATTCAAATATTTAGTTAAGGTTTAGATTCTTTAGCATTGATTGGTCTTTTATCTCTTTGCACATTTCATAATCCTAATGATTCAGCTTTAAATTATCTTTTTATAACTAATAGGTTCAAAAAAATTAATCATCTTTTATTGTAATTGAAATTTGAAGTTAACTTCAATTATTTGTTGAGTTATTGATTCATGTCGTCGAATCCTATTCTAAGAATTTATTTATTTTAATAATTAGTGTTTATAAATTTTCTAAAGATATTTTAAGGTTGTAAAATTTTAGGATTAATTTGGAAATTATTTTTTATTATTTTAATGAATATATGATTTATTTTCTAACTATTGAACTTAAGAAAACTGATTTTGAATTTTACAACAATGATCAATCTATCATCAATCATTATTTGTTTATACTTTAATAATTTAAATCCACGAAGAATTGGAAGTGATTTCTAGGACTTTTTGTAATATTTTTTCATAATTCCATATTGTATTTTTAATAATTATTATAATCAAGTTATTGTAAAATTAAGGGAATTACATTGTACTTCTAGGCCCTACTCTCCACTATGTTCTGGGCAATGGGGGTTGGATTCATTATTGTAGGAAAAAGGGAAGCCCCTCTAGGATGATTACTATCATTAGCAAACTCACTCATAGAATGAAGAACTACAACTCTAATAGTCATCTTGATTGATGATGAATGTTTGAAAATTAAAACAAGGAGTTTTGTTAAGAAAGGATACATTGGAAAAGGGTAAAAATAAATAAATTTCCATGCTGAAATGATATATATAGATCCTCAAGAAACCCTTAGGAAAAGAAGACAATGGTAAAGAAGTGAATAATCACAAACACTCAATTGTTAGAAGCATGTTCGTCTTGAAATCAACGGTCAAGATTAAATGGTGTAAGATGAAATTGTTCGATAAAGTATAAATGTAACTGCTAAACAATCCATAACCGTTTGACTAATCCACCAGCCCAAATATAAACTCAACTCGGATGGCCCTTGCAGTTAACTTACTCCCTTGATCCAAAGATAAAGGGAGTAAAAGGGGACAAACGTTGATGGCCAATTCTAGAACATAAGGCCACTCGAAACAAGCCGAGTTGAGCTGAGCCAAGGCTAGCACACTAATGGGGTAAACCATTCTACTACGTCTAAACTCTAACAATGGGCTCTATAATAAATGACCCAACCTCATAATGGCAAACTCGATGCTTGCTTGCTCACCTCTACCCTACTCACCGCTCGGCAAGAGTAAATCAGTTAGTCTAGACCTCAAGTAGTAGAGTAGTTGATTTGCCTTACGTCTTCCACAATTACTTCCAATCACCCACTTGCCTACTATCTCATGATATCCATAACCTCCAAATCGGTCACCTATACATACTCATCTATCTCTTAGGAGATAGGTAATGTCGCATTCAAACATTCGCTCATATTTGATCTATAGGCTTACTATAATAACCCTGGACTTAGGCATTAGAGTGGCCACGATGGACCCATACCTGGTATGTAACTAAACAAGTTTGTGTCTTTGCAGGCCTCCCCTTATGCATGGATTCAAGCCCAAATCATCTAAATCTGACCTTTACTGGTTTGAGCTGGCAATTGAATCAAACTAACTATAATTCAAAGTAAAATATTTTATTTATATTTTTTAATCTTACATATTTTTAGAAAAAAATGTTTTTTTCCTTGGTTTAAAAAAAAAAAAAAAAACCTTACTAAATTATGGGAAAGTTGATTTTTCCCCTCTAAAAATAAAATAGTTTTATTGTACTACTTGAAAATTGACTTGCTTTTAAGAAAATCAATTTATTTTTATATTTCAAAATTGATAATTTGTCTTTATTTTCCAAAAATTATATTTTTCATTTTTTAAATTATTTTTTTCCCAAATATTACTTTTCCTAGATATTATAAAAATATGATTTATCAATTTTACTAAAAGAAGTTTTTTCCAAATAATTTATTATATATATTGAGAATTAATTGATTTATTTTATCTTTTCATACTAATTCTACCGATTTTCAAGAATTTATATTTAGAAAATAATCCAAAACCTAATTTGTTGTATGTACCCAATCATATTTTAAAAATTAGAGGGGAAAATTATACTACGTGCAACCATTATTTATTTACTAGCAAACAACCTAATTCTCTAAGATGTGTGGAAAACCTAATTTATCATAGGTTTTTCTAAAATCATGCTTTAATTATATAGAAAATGCTCTTTATATATGATTTTTAAAATTTGTAATATAAAATAAATTGTTTTATATAGATAGATAATAGAGTGTCATTTATTAAATAGCAAAAGGGCAAAGTAGTCACTTTCAAAAGACAAGGATGCCCATTAAATAAAATTTAAAAAATAAAAGAAAGGAAACACCACTCCTTACCTATAATTGATGTATCTTTCTCTCATTAACAAATTCTCATATATTCTTAAATCCTAATGGCACATTTAGTATGCAGCAATGATTTGGAATGAAATTGATTGGATTGAATTAGAACGGAATGAACTTGGGAATGACAAACTAGATTATATGGAATAGAATGGCTAAAAAGTGTAATTGTTGGGAATGTCTTTAGCAATAAATGCAAAATATGAATACATGATAGGATAAAACAGTATTTACACTACATATAATTAGTAAGAGTGGAACGGAATCACGATTTTGCCTTCTTAAAGGTAGAATAGAATTCCCCTTTAAAGTTGGAATCGCAGATTCTAAGCAATCGTAATTCTAGCTTCTAAAAATATTTACAAACATTAAGAAAGAGAATAGAAGTCAGAATCGCAATTCCATTCTGGTCCATTTCCTTCTACCAAATGTGCCATAAATCTCCATCTACACTCATCTCGTTTGGAGGATCAACAAGAGATTAAGGTTAGCCACTCTCTTTTTCCTTTTGAAATCCTTAAGAAGAGTATACCCCTAAACCCCTAACCTTACAAGGTGAGGGTTATTTAATGTGTTCCATTGAATTAAAGGTCAAAACATGTCATTTAGTTGTAATCATAAACACGTATCCCTTGTTTGATAGGTTATTGATTGTGAAAGAGGATAAAAGCAGTCAATTTATTTCAAGAAATTGATGGATGAATTTTTGAAAAAGTAGTTATATGTGTTAATAATAAATTTAGGGAGTTTACATGTTTAGTGATCCGAGGAAGGAATGATTTTGGATAAAAATTACTTTTTGAAGTGTAGGAGACACCATAGGGAATCACGACCATGTTTCGAGACATGATTTTCAAGGTTCATATTGTTTTGCAAGTCTCAGCTAACCACAACCATGATAGAGGCCATGAAAGTTATGGCAATGGTTGTAGGCTTGTCACTCCCTTCATCACAAGCATAACACAAGGAGTGATAGTTCATCACTCTATCCATCACAACCATGACTTAGGAAGTGACTCTGTGCACGCCTAATTTTAAGGGAGTGCCATGTTGTTTAACATTGAACTGAGCCAAAGCATGCCCTCCCTTATGGGCACGAGCTTTAGAGTGATGTTTTAATCTTTTTTTAACCTTTTTAATGACCTTCTTAAACATCCAAAATGCTTGACCAAACACAAAAGTACACTTAAACCTAGGTGGGATTATGTATCTATACATAGAATGGTAATAGACTTTTAATGAACCTAGGAAGCTAGACAATCCTAAGAGTATGCATTTTTTCATAACAAAAGTAATGAGTTAGTGTTATTGTGTTATGATCAGGTGTTTTCAACAAAATTGAGTCATCCAATTCAAATGTTAAATCAGTTATGTCATTACTTTTTTGTTGTTTGTGCATGCTATGTACTAGTAATTGAAAATTGACTAATTAATTATTTGACTCTAATAATTATTTTGCTACTTGTGTTTGGCAGGGCTTAATGCATCAGGAGTACCGGTGATTCTAAGGTGGAATTTTGATGATTATTGTATAACGTTATCTCGAGTGGAGTCGACCCTAGAAAGGATTCTGGTAGATTAAGTAAAAGCTGTTGCAGTTCCTAAGGCATTAAGGAGTATCAAATGTTGTATATATTGTTATATATGAGTATATGTTTGTTGTGGAGTCATAAGATACTTTAAGCTTAGGGTTAGGCACGAGTAACCTCATACTATGTTGGTTATTGGCTTAAACTTACAATAAAGAAAATGTGGTTGCTGTATTGAATGTCATGTTACATGTGATAGTATGTGATGATTGTTCATACATGTGTGCTTGTTGTTTAGTGTACTAGGCTTTAGCTTAATCCTTTTTATCTTTTCAGGAATAGGTAAGGAGCCTATAGTATTTGACTTGTAGGGATGTGATGTCTATCTGAATTATGGGGATAATGATAATGGACCAGATTACTAATCATTATATTGATAAGAAGATTTTAAGTTTGATATTTGAGAAACTATGTTTCGAATTTTGGTTGGTGTAATAGATTAAGTTTAAATTTTCTCAGTTAGTATAGGTATGAATTAGCTTTCACTTATGCCAAAGTCATTTTGAAGTATTAAGTTTTACATTCACGACTATTGATGAGACTATTTATTTAATGTGAGTTTGGAGTTACAAAATGCTATTTATGTTTATTGGCAGTTTTGGAACCTTGACGTGTCCTTTTTTTGTGATGACATATGATAGGCTTATAATACACTAAGATTAGGGCGTTAAAAAAACATGAAGTTAATTTATGATACGCGAGACATCTTTTAAAACCTATACTGCCAACTATTGACAGACAACACTCGCGCAATCAATTTTTCCACTTTATAGTCTTTATACTGGAAGATATTTTTTTAAGGGGAAAAAAAGGATGTAGAAAAATTATTATGTACGGAGTGAACTTCATCAAAAGTGAAGTTAGGGATAAAAAGAAGACCGACCAACCAACCAGGACAACTTGATGCACATGAGGATCCTTGCAAAGCCATGGATGAAGAGTAGAAAACAAAGGAGTCATGGACATGGACCACTGCTCACAATGGGGTCCCTGCAAAGCCATGGATGAAGAGTACAAAACAAAGGAGTGATGGACATGGACCACCGGTCATAATGTGAAAAGGCAATTATAAAGTGGCAATCAATAAGACAAATCGAAGGTAGGTGATACGTCTGATTGGCTGCTGTAAATTAGTATAGTAGTCTCTTTAATCATTATGATATTAAAATTTATTTAGAAGAGTTTGATAAAATGTATTATCTAAATGCGTAAGATTCCATATATATGCTTTCCATGAGAAGAGATATGTGCTTCATTTATTCATTTTTTGTCTCTCTTTTCTTACAAAGTAGATGTATTATATTCTTTAGGAAGATGACAGTTGGCCAAATACTGGTTGTTAAAGGAATGCATATGTTCATTCCCCCATTCCTAATAGTTATCATGTATATATATAGGAATTAAAAAAGAAACAAAGGAAGAAGGCGGAGGATAGTGGTAATAGTTCTTTGTTCTATTGGATAGTGGTTATACCGAGTAGCATTTAAGTTTATCATTATTTAAAAAAAATTATTAAAATCCAAATAGTACAAAAATTTACTATAATACCAACGCTGTATCATATTTTAGAAATATCATACCTATATACACGGATATTGCATCTAATATATGTAACACATAATGGTATCCCATATTGTAAGTATATATACATATTAATGTTTATATTAGTGTCACATTTGCAATACACAAGCACTCATAGATTTTAAATATTGAATTTTCAAAATGTGATATTACAAAATATTTGTATAATTAATCTCGTCTAATTGATAATTGCATAATGTTTTCTACACGGATGGTAAAAAATTATCTCAGAATATATCGTCATCTAGCCTTTTTTCTCCATCTGTTGAACCAAATAGACAGCTGGGTTGACTAGAAACAGTTGCTTCCCATGGCTAAAGCCTGATTCTATACATTTGCATATGACTCGTTAAGTCCGGTAAAATGTTGCCATCACTTTGTTTTGTGAATCAAAGTGCACCACCAGCTGCAAATGAGTTATCAATTTGAAGGTTGAAATTCATCCTAGAATCATTTCATCTTATTATAGTGCAGAAGGTTGATATATATTTTCTTTCCAAAGTTCGACAGTTGACACTCAGTATACAAGGTAACTGTCATGCCCCAATAATACCCTAGTAGTAATATATATATTTTGATACAGTCGGATAACCCAGACGATATCAAATACACATATCAATACTAGAATTACTTTGGGAAGTGACATGAGTTTAACAAAACAGGATCTTTTCGGTTGCGTGATAAGAAACGATGAAAGTAAATAAAATCACAATATCAAAATTAAATGCTAAAGTCTGAATAACAACTTGATGTACTGTATTAGTATTGAATTTTAAAGCATCTTTCTAGCAAGCGTACTAGGCCTTCTATTGGAATACAGCATGAGTAAAGTGTCGATCCCACGGAGATTTATTAACTACTAGACAATTATCAACTAATACTAATATCTAGGCAATTGATCTTTTTTAAAATGATTAGATTAAACTAACTTATTAATTATCTATATGAATGCAATGAGCTTTTTAAAGAGAGGGATATGGTGGAAAAATGTGGGAAGGAGCAGAATCCACTTTAAACTATTGCCAATCAACTTGAACTCATGTTATAATGATAATTAGATTCATGAACATTCATAAGAAATTGTCAAGATTTAAAAACAGAGTTTAAAAACCTTTTGAACCACAAAACAATTCAATAATTTCTGCTAAATAAATTATTAGTGGAATCAAAATTATAATTATAAACCTTCCGATTCTATAATTGACTAATACTTTATATTAAAATCTCCTAATTCCTTAGTGAGAAATCAACATAAAACATTGCATTAATATTCATGGACAATTTCTAGATTAGGTTAAACTACGCCGCTTCCGCTATTGCAATTTAATCTAAATTTATGAATTCATATGAACCCTGATTTCCCTTCCGAGTTATTAGAATTCTTATACACCAAAAGCATGATGAATAATCAGAATACAATATGAATGTTTCATGATTCTAACTATCTTATAACATGGATTCAAAAATCATTTTAACATGTTTAAAGCTTCATCAACTTCCCACAAAAAGAATTTAGCTACTCATGGATGATGATTCAATAATCAGATAAGAAATTGTAAATGATCTCATTATGATCAAAATATTCAGATATATGAATTGCATAAAAGAAATAAGATTAGATATCACCAATTCAAAATACCAAAGCTTCACTTGCAACTTCTTGAATAACTTTAAATATCTCTTTAAAAATCTCTATGGAATTCTTGTTCTAATCTTTGTATTGTAGTATGATTTAGAGCTACTTGGATGATTCTGAAAGTGAGGAGAAGACCCCCTATTTATAGGAAAAATTTCGTGCAAAACATTAAATGAACTTTGCTGTTTCACTTTGTACGCCGGCAGTTATGGATCCTATGCCGGCGGCTTACAGGCGGCACATCTTGAAATTATCCTTTGCGCAAGCAGTGCACTGGCAGCCTTCAATATCAGTTACACATATAGGCCGCTTCTACGCCGGCGGCTTAGATGTAGATTTAGTCGGTGTATATGGTCAAAAATGAAGCGTTGGGCTGATTTATAACAAACGCCGTCCCAAAGCCGGCGGCTTTCATGCCGGCGTAGACACTCCAACAGATTTGTCTCTTCAATTTCCTTCAAGCGTTTGACATCTTCATGTCGCTTCAGATCTATGATGTACGCTACCTTAAAGTCAGCGGCTTAAGTGTCGGCTCATAATGTAACTGTTTCAAAGCTGGTGATGTTTCATTTCTGAGCTGCCGGCCTTCATGTACGCTGGCTACTTCATCTTCTACGCCGGCAGCTTTGAGGCGGCTTTGAGTGTTGTTTGAACTTAAGCTCAGCAAAGCTGGCAGTGCTGCAACGGCTTTGAGTTTTACGCCATCTGAACGCCGGCGGCTTTGAATGGTGAATTGCCGGCCTTGACTTCAATTTTTCCTACTTTTGATTCAAATTCTCTTGTTTTGATTTCTTTATCCAAATTAGTCCTGAAACATAAAATTTAATCAAAACAAATATCCATTCTAGCTCTTTTGATCATCAAGATTTATATAAAATACGATCTTATCACAACTATTACAAACCATAAAACTATCTAAGTTCTCCAATAATAAAATTGATGCACTAACATCAATTAATACATATAAATAAAGAAACTATTTTTTCCTATTTCCAAAATTCTTCCAGCTTTAGAATCATACCGGCTCTATGCTCCTAGAAGCCACGAACCAAGGCTTAAGTGTCATCCTGTAAGGACTGTAGGAGTGTGAGCATAACCACGGGCTCAGTGAATAACCAAACTTATCACAACAAGCAAGTTATTATCAATCATATGTAATGCATCAATCAAACACATGAACAATTACAAGCTTGGACAAACCGGAATCCAAACAGGATGGAGATTTACGCCCTCTCATTGGGGTTGAAGGAACCGATACCTGAATCTCCTACCCAGGAGAAACTAAGTACACAGGAATCCATAATCCTCACAATTATTATCTCTTTATGTTAATGATGTTTTAAATACTCAGTTCCTGTCTTGTACCTTAGAAACTCCACTAAGTGTTAGCCATTTCACAGCGATATCATGGGCGGCGTCCTTCGTTACCAGTTAGTTCCCATGGAACAGACAGAACAAGGTAAACTTGCGTAGAACTAATAGCCCATTGCCTAGAAAAACCAAGTATTACCAAGAACCGAAATTCTAACACGTAATAGGTGTTCGTAAAAACATAATGCAGTTTATGCAAATCATGCAATGCATGTCCGTTTCATTTATAGTACCGACAGTTGTTAATCAAGTTTAAGGCGATCATACAATTTACAGACAATCATCAACATATTTCATACAATATTTATCATACAATAGGATTATCGCTTATATATGATATTTGCCATTCAATTACACCACGCATCACGTTGTATCCCAATCCCGCATGCATGTCAATTGAATATATATATATATATATATTATTCCAAATGCAACTATACTACAAGCATAAACAATGTAACAAGTCTAAGTTACTCACTTGCTCATATTGATCAGTCGTAGTAATCGATCGGGAAATCTTTGACGGAGTCGAAATTACCTATTAAGATGAAGTATTTGTCAATAATATTTATAAATAGAAAATTAAATTCCTACGAGTATCTAAGTGTCCTATGTCGGTATTTGGTATTATTCCTATGATTTATATCGATTTCTTAAAGTATTGATTTCCTATAGGAAAGGAATTTCTATCGCTTAATTCTTTTAAGTTTCTTTGGTTGAGGATTATTTTAGAGGATCCCATTTAAACTTTCATTTATATCTTAGTTCCATCATAACCTATAGGAGTCTTGGTATGTATAACTTTCACGACTTTGTTCGTACACTTTTCTTGTAGTGTAGGTCTTCTAATCATGTTTGTAAAGTTTGTTTTATCAAGCTTTATGTTCATATAAGGTTTAGAAGCTTTAAACATGCATTTAGACTAGATTAGATGAAGTTTGAGTCTTGTTTGTCCACTTTGTCCTTCAATCCGAATTTACTATTACCACAATTTTAAGACTTCTAAGTTGTTGTTTTTCTCTTCCAATAATACCTAAACATTCCTAACACATCAAACATCTATCCACTTGAATTCATCCAAGGATTAACAACTTTTCCAACCATAAAACTTTCTTCCAATGCTCAAAAATCCATCCTAAGGTCTATTCATATATTTAACAAGGATAAGTTGTAGTTTGGAGCTTACCTTGGATTGGAATGGAAGGAGGTTGTTCAACTTCTTCTTAAAGCAAAAATTAAACCTAAATCAAAGATTAGAGGATGAGTTTCTAACTAAGCAACACTAACTATAATACAAGTTCACTAATGTAATCAAATTTTCTCACCTTGATAAGCTAATTCCCTCCTCTTGAACTCTAGGATAACTTAGGATTTTTTATTCGGTTTTGGTTGTTATTGATGGGCTTAGTGTGTATGTAAGGTATGGAAATAGGCTAGGGTTTATGTTTGTTCATACAAGATTTCTAAGCTTCTATGTTGGAGGTTGTAATGGCAAGGAGGAAAGGAGAAAGTGTTGGGCGCACTTGGGTTTGCAACTGAGATTTTAGAGTCTTTTTGTGGGGTTTATGAGCTCAAAGTGTGTCTAACTTAGGCTTATATACTTATACTAGGACTAAACTAAGTTTTAGAGGCTATGGAATGGGTTTTGGACTTAGAAAATGTCCACAAATGCAGCTGGGATTTTCTACACAATTTTGCCAATTCGGATGCAAAATTTGACTTGTGTTTGACATATTTTTGTGGCTATCTTTGAGAGTCTTAATTATGTTTGTTTGGTAGCTAATTAATGCTATTTATGTGTGTAAAAATAAGAGATCAACTAGTGTAAAAATCGGGTCAAAACTTGTTGAAGTTTGAAGTGTGAAAACTGAAATTTCTGGAACAATTCCACCTTGATTTTTGGACTAATTTTGGATCAGATTTTCTCATTAATTTTTGGTGTATGAAGTGTCCATTTGAAGGCTCCTTATTGGTGTTTAATTGGTCAAAATATCAGCTAATTTAATCCTAGGAATTTTTGCAAAAATCGAAATTGAACTTGGAGATGTGTGCTGCTGTATCTTGTGTAATTTCTCCTCTGCTGCAGCTGTCAGATCCGAATTTGGCTTGGATATTTGGAGTGGTTGTGGTTGTTTTTGTGTGCTGAAATTCTCCTTATTTATTTTTGATTACATGTGGAGTGTTTTGGTTGGTTTTTGGGTCAATTTCGTTTGAATTTAGAGGCTCAAATTTAGATCAAAGTTGGACAAGAAATCTCAGAGCTCTGCAGCAGGGGAGTTCTTGGTTACTGCTGCACGATTTTCCTAGTTAAGTTTGGAGCTGTAATCCTCTCCCATTTGGTTTGTAATTCTTGTACATTAATTGTGGGGTATAGATGTAGCTTTTGGATTGGTTGGGGTGTCCATTTCGGGTTGAAATTTGTTCTAAAAATTGGATCAAAGATGGGTCAAAAGTTAGCTGGTTGCAGTGCTCTGTTTTTCTCCAAGGTGCTCTGTTTTCCATCCTTGTGTGCGTGTTTGTGTGTGGATGGGCATGTGGAGTGCAGCTGGTGGTGGTGTGTGGAGTGCAACTGGTGCTCGGTTGCTGCTGCCATGCGTGGAGTTGATGCTCAGTCCACCTTGCTGCTTCTTGTGCGCTGGAATGGGCCTGCTGTGTGCGTTGAAGCTGCTGCTGCTGGAACACAGCTTGCTCGTGTGCGGTGGAGGGAAGCTGTTGCTCGGTTGGTTGGCTCCTGCAGTGTGCATGTTGATTGAAGCTGTTGTACGCGTGGGACTCCTTTGCTCTGTCGCTGCTCAACGTTCCAACTTAAGCGCCCAGCGATTGAAAATAAATCCGACTCCTTTTTTTTTATATGTATATATATATTTAATGGTTATTAACAAAAATATTTTTATTAAGAAAATAAATTATTCGCGTATATCTATACTCATTATTTTTATGTTTTATCTAGATAAAAATTACCTAAGTTACTACAAACTTTAAATTTTTTGGATTTTTAAATTTTTAATTAAAACTTCACACGATTAATTATTTTTAGTATTTTTAACTTACATGATTAAATTTTCAAACTCGATGAATTAAATTAGGAACTAAGTCCTAATAAAGTTAGAATTTCCTAACAATTGAAACAGCGGGTTTGAAATTTCCTTTTTAGATCTAAGTTGATATTATTGTTCAGTATTAGTGCTTGTTTGTATTTATAATCTATTGTTTTATACCGATAAGCTCTATAAATAACTGTATCTTATCTGTTTCAAAAATTTAAAACTATTTCTAGTTATATCTTGAATTATCAGTTCAAGATACGAAATCTCATTTTTGGTATCTATTAAGATCGAGACAAATTTTTATTCGAGTTTTACCAACTAGGAATGAGTTTATTACAACTCATAGGTCTATTCTAGGATTTCTATCGGTTTCTAAATTCACTATCTATTTTACGTTTTCTATTCTACTACTGTATACTATTGTGAAAATTTCCGGGGTTTACAGTAACTCTTCAATAATTCAGTTGATAAATAATAACTAGGGAAAAATACAAAAATACCCTAGAACTTTAGAGGTAACACGGGTTGACCCCCTGTACTTAAAAAATGTGGTTTTTGACGCCTATAATTATAAACAATATGCAAATAAGATCATCCCATTCCCTTTTTCCTGTCCTTTATTCGTACAACTCTGTACAATTTTCATATAAGTACACCTAAGACATTAAAAATTTTTATACTTTTTTGATAGAAAAGTATAAGTGGACTTATTTGGAAATTATTTGTAGTTATAAGAGTAAAAAACCATACATTTTAAATTTAAGAGGTCAATCTACACCACCCCTAAAGTTTATGAGGTATGTTTGCATTTTACCGTAATAATTATGCTGATCATCAAGATCCAAAATACTCATATTACTACTCTGCACTATATTGCATGTTAAACAACAATTATTGTGAAGATTACTAAGTAAGTAATTAGACAATTGATTTTGAACCTAACTAAAAGAAAGACTCACTGATATCTAGGCATGGTAAACTAGTTGTGTCGTGTTGTCCGTGTGCTAAATTTTGTGCACTTTGCATGCCACGTGCTTGATAGTGATTGTGCCCTGGGCTAATTACTAAGTATTGTTATTTCATGTACTAGAGTCCAATCACCAGTTAGTGATTTATTTTTAAAAATCCAATGGGAAGAATAAATAAATTATTATTATGAATAATAATTTACTATCATTACCAACCTTAATAAGATTAGGGGCATTATTGTCAGTAAAATACTGACATAATATAAATAGGTGTGATAGTATCTCATTAGGGTTAAGACTTTTACTATTACATTAGACGGCAGAGAAATTCTGTAATCCTAAAGGAGAAACACAAGAAAAACAGGATTCTTCTTAAATAATCTAGAAACGTTCTAGATTGTGCTAGCACACAAAGGTGATTCCTTTTGGAGGTGCTTGTTCGTGTGGACGAAGTAGAGGGTATTCGCATTTGCAGTATCTTAAGATCCGAATTTCCATAATTTTAAAGCATAAAAAAGGTAACTCTATTTCGCTTTAATTTGATTGAATCGCAAGGATCCAAAATTGGGATTTAGGGTTCGTATTTTTACAAAAAATATACATATTTCCGCTGCGTTTTGATCCCTAAATTCCCAATAGTGGTATAAGAGCACTTGCAATCTCAATCAATTTCTTTTTTGTGTGATATATATATGTTGATATGTATGATCTGTGGAAAAGATTTATGCGAATGAGATTCATATATGTTTACATATTCGTTTTATGAAATCAAGCAAATTGGATTTGTTTGTGTAGCATGTATTTAAAAAAAAGGATTAGATCAGCGCTCTTTCTGTTCGATATATATAATTTTTGAATAAAAATCCAATACAATACACTGATGCAGTACGCCACAGATTGGACCCATTAGAATTTTGTTTGCATCTGATACTGTTTGCGTATGGATTCCTCGTCCTTTACATGCGCGACCAATTTCCTTTTGTGTGTGATTTTTTTTTTTTTTTGCGCCAGTCAATTACATGGGTCTGATACATGAAAAAATTTTAAATAACAATGAGATTCTTGTATTTTCTTTGTGTCCTATCAGCGTCTGTCTTTGTCCGTGCAACTGTGTATGGTTTTTAATCGGAAAAAGATGCATATTTGCAAAAAATAAATAAATATGTGTTTTTATCTGAACAGGTGCAAATATGTGGAAAAATAGATATGATTTGTTTGTTCGGATCAGACAGATTGGATATGTTTTATTTCTTTTGATTTGCAGTTAAAGTCACGCCTCGAAGGGTACCCTAAACGTGGCAGTCCGCCGTACATAATATTAAAGCCTAAGAATGACCACCCATGTCACACGAAGGCTTACATACTATGTACAAGACGTCTAACACATGGAGGAGACACATCGGAATGATACATTTCATGTTGATATAACTTGAGTAACAATGTAAAGGAAATTCAATTTACTATACTCCAAATACCAAAACATAATATACTTCAATTACATTCATCCAAAGACTTCCCTACATAAAACTATTACAAGGCAAATCATAAAACTAGCTGATAACTCCAAACATTCTTATTCATTATAGAAATCCCGAAGTCATTCTCAGCTTCAATCATCTCGGTCCCCACTTAGCATTCTTGAGATAACCTACTCATTTAAACAACTATTGGGGTATAAGCTACACTAGCTTAGTGAGAATTCCCTTAACTCCGTACCATAACAGACAAGTTATAATCAATCATATGCTATGCATGAACAAACACATGAGCAAACAATTATGTATGGGTATCCAGAACCCACACACAGAACGGATTTACGCCCTCCGTATCTTGGGTTAGGAATGGTATTGAAGTCTACACGACCGCAGCTAGTCCCCAAGCCCTCGGCTCTTAGCACTCGACTCGGCTAGGCTCATCCAAGGAATGCATCCACATGCGCCTTAGTACCCCTGAATGAGCTGTGATACTGGGTTCGTCATCCTAACGAGTCCTCATGCCATAACGATCAACCTGCGTAGGAGTAGCATGCTACCAATGCAAAATGTCCGATGAAATGCATGACCAATTTAATTTTTGCTTAGGTCAAAATATTCATACATTCTTTAGAGTGACCAACCAATATCACACACATAATAGAAATAATATGAATAGAGCAGTTATCCAATCGAATCGTGGTTTTGATATGCTTTAGAATTCTATAGCATACATTCATCACAGTCTCATCATATATCCCATCCCCATTCATATCGATTTTTATCTTGTTCCTATAATTCTAATGCGACTAACTACAAGCACAAATAAGGTAACAAAATAAGGAGAAAACTCACTTAGCCTTTGGATCACCAGTCTCTTAGTAATAGTAATTCGGTGGCAGGGAATCGTCGATTTTGGGATAACCTAAAAAGGAAGAAATACTCTAATAAGTATTTCAACTCAAACTAATCCAAACGATTTTATACGAACTATCAAATTTGTAACTCTCGTCCTAAGCAGGAATTCCAATTTAAAATGGCCATAACTTGATCATTTTAACTCGGAATCTCACAAATTATATATCGATTTCTATCTACTTTGAAAAATCTATTTATTTCTAATATTACTTTCAAGTTTTGAAAACTTTGAAGCTTCAAAAAGTTTGGATCAGATTAGGGCAGTAACAAATTTCAATTCCGAAGAATAGTTTTGTAAATGTTTGTAATTTTCCTACTATATAAATTAGCTATACATGCAATATGAGTGATTTCCTAACATGAATGACATGAGATGAGCTTAATGTATGCATGATCTTGATGATTTTTTGCTAAAAAGAAATTTTATAACTTTTTATTTTGCAATACCATAATAACAACTACTTATGAAAAATCTAGTTTTCTAAGAAATATAATTATTTTTGTTAAAATTGAGTCTTCATTATATATATTACTTATGATCTTCATTTCTACATAAAAATTTCCATTTTACACTTTGTAAACATGTTTTCAAGTAGGGTTGATTCAAAAATCCGAATTTTGTAAAGATTGTTTTTGAGTGATTCCTTTAAGTAAAAATCATTTGGTACTTAGAAAATTAAGGCTCAACCATGCCTAGCCACTTCTTCATAATTCTGAGTTTGGAAAATATGAGTTTTCATGCCATTGTTCCATTGTTACGAATTTCCTAAAATGACAACAACTCAAATTTTTCCTACTTCATTTCTACTCATTGTTCTATATATTTTTCTTAGCAAATCCCATCTTAATTTATCAAAATCATTACTTGATGATACCTATGACTTAAACTCCTCATTTTTCATATAAAACACAAGTTTTGGAGTTGGTAAATGGGTTTTTAAGGCATGGTTTGGAAATCATCCGAATTTACAAATTTTGGATAAACTCAATTTTCATACTTTGTTTCTACAATGCATCATGCATATATGTATTACCTACAAGCTATTGTCATGAAGATTATGAGATGATCTACCTACATGTATACATATAATATCAAAAATTCTTTTTGAAAACCTTTACTTTGCAAAACTTTGAATTTTACTAGACTTAAGAAAAATAGTCTTTCTTCTTGCAAAATCATACTTTATTTTATCAAAACTCAACCTTGATGATCCATATAACCATCACCTTCATTATTTCAATAAAAACCTTCATTTTGGGGTTAGAAAATAGGTGTTTACATAGGTGGTTTGCCTAAGTACGAATTTTACAAAATTTTAAAGAATGAAAACATTGTTTAACCTATTCTTGGAAACCATTTGTTATTCTAAGATTATATTTTGATAAACTTCTTTTATCCTTATCAAAACTTGGTCTATATTATATATATACCCTAGGACTTCCATTTTCCTATCAAAATTATCATTTTGGCATTTGGAAATAAGTGTTTGAATTGTGGCTATTTTCAAATCCGAATTTTGAGAAATTCATTTGAGCTTGTTTTCTTTGTAAAACTCATTTAGTCTTTCAAAAACCATTTCCTAATCAAACCTATCCCTTAAGGCTTCCATTTCTTTAATAAAAGTCTTGTTTTGAAGTTGAAAAATAGGTTTTCAAAATTGGTCTTGGTTGGGATCCGAATTTACAAAATTTATTTTTGGACATATCTTTTGATAAAATCTATCTAAACTTATAAAAATCCATTCCTTACATATCCTATCCTAAGAGCCCTTCATATCTTGAATAAAAACTTCATTTTTGAGTTGGAAAACATGTTTTTAAAATATGTCTTGACCTAAATCCGAAAATAAGATTTTTATTTTGAAAATCACTTTTGATTCTTGTAAAAAGAAGTCTTGATGATATACATATATTAAGCTTTCATTTTCTTAAGTAAAAATTACATTTTGACACTTGGAAAGTGGTTTTTAAATAGGGGTCTTGCCAAAATACGAATTTCACAATTTTGTTTGAGTTCAAAACTAAGATCTATACTTAATATGAACATAGATCTAAAAGAAACCCATGGTAGTAAACTATAAACTCATAGATCTAAACTTCACTCATCAAAATCACTCATTTATGTTATCTATACCCTAAGCCCTTCATTTTAAATGAAAAATACACATTTTGAAGTTGAAAAACAACTTTTCTAAATATGGTTCCATTTTCATCCGAATTTTCAAAAATGATTTTTGTTGAAAATAAAATAGATCTTGAGTTTTCTACAACTTTCCTACTATCATCATGCTATTACAAGTTATTTATGAACATAAAACAAAAGTCTAATGCATGTATGAACCTAAAAACAACTAGATCTAGTTATAAATGCATGAATCACTATAATAGTTATGTGAATGATGGATCTATGTATAAATCATAAGAAATAACAAAAATAACAACTTAAATAACAAGATCTATGGCATAAACGAAAATCAAAGCCACAAAAAGTTAGATCTACAAAATATATCAACTTTAAACAAGAAAATAATTATGATACAAGATAATAATAGTGGAGAAGAGGAGTGTTTCATTTTTGGCATCATCATCCTAAGCTTTTAAGCTTATGGAAGATCATTTGATGCATGAAACTTCCATTACACTTTACCTATATCACCTATGGAGCTTTGGAGAAGATTTGCTTAGAAATCTTTAAAAATATGTGTGGGAGCTCATGGAAGAAGAAGGGGGCAGCTTGTTCTTTGAAGAACAAGAGCAAGAAGAAGAAGAAAAGAGAGGAAAAAAGAGAGAGAAAAGGTTAAGGAATGAAAAAGGAAGAAGGAGTAAATGAAGGAGAGAGAAAATGAGTGTATTAATTGAATAAAAGAGAGAAAAAAAAAAACAAGGCAGCAAGGGAGGGGTGCTCGTGAATTATGTGGGAGGGAGAGAGAGAAATTTTGTTGAAATTTGACTTGAATTTGAATTGTGTAATAAATGTATGTAGCTTTTTAAGAAGGAGTAGAATATAATTAATTTAGTCAAAATAGTAAATAAAGGACAATGGCAGCCATAAAGGAGTCAAAATCTGCCATGAATAGATATAATGAAGTGTAAAAAGATTGAAGTGAAAAGGAAGTGATATATGTAAGGTGTACTTGAAAGTATGGGTTGTAAAAGTACTTTCTTAATAAAAAATTAGAAATTTTTATTCCAAATATTTGTAGCAGATTTTTCATAATTAAAATTAAATAATTATTTGAATTATTTTAGTATTTTAACAAATATGTTACCGGTATGATCAAAAACGCGAATATGGCTATAAATGATATTTTTATAACCCGAAAAATTCTAAAAAAATATTTTATGAAAATAAAAATATTTTTAAAATATTTTTAATTATTAAATTAATTTATTTTATTTTTAGTATCGGGTCTTAAACAGAATCTGATCCGTAAAAGCCCAACTAACTAAATTTTAGAAAAACAAAATTTTCTATAATATATAAAATATTTATCTAAAAATATAAAGCTTTATAAGAATAATAAAATTGTGTAATGAAATAAAAGTGAATAGTGCAAAAGACTAATCAATTACCGGTAATAATGGAAATACGATAAAAATTATAACTGTAACTTTTATAACCCGAAAAATTATATAACTGATATATTTGGAAATCTTATGAAATTATGAGTCTAACGGTACTATTGGTATATTTTATATCTCGAGCCGGACACCTTTTCGAAGTCTGTATCCGAACGGGTTCGAAATAGGTCAAAAATTTACCAATCTGATATTTTTAAACAAACTTATATTACTAGAGCTATTCTACATATTTAAACTACATCTCGGCCTCTAGGGTTAGGGGCGCTAGATTGCCGGACTTAAACTATTGTATACCACTTAGGGTTTCCGGTGATTTTCCGTTTAGATCCTTGCCAATTTGGAAACTGATATTTTATGTTTATACAACATATTTAATTTGAGAAATTTATTTTAAATTTTATTTTTGTAAGTATTTAATATCTCTTAATGTTTTCGAAATTCTTGAATTGAGTTATATTTTCGAAAGTCAATCATTATTTGCTTTTTAATAATTTGTTTTTAGGCTTTATTACCCATTTTTTTTTATAAGTCGGAGTTCAATATGGAACTTTTCGTACGTAGTGGTTTTGAATTTGAAAACTGTTAAGTTCTTATTTTATGTTTAAAGATTTTCATTTTCTCAAGATTAAGAAGTTTCTGAATTTGTTCGTGATTTAGGACTAGTCGAATTTCGGTTTTAATTTAGAGTGATTTTTAGGGTTTATTTTCGAAGTTTATCTTGGAATTATTTATTGAGATTTTTTGGGGCTTACATCCACCCCACCTTAAAGAAAGTTTTTTCTATAAAACTTGTTACATATGTATCGTTTATCGAGAAAAGACTGTGAATTTGAGTTATATTTCTAGCACGGTTTATGCTTTGGTTTGTATCAATTCTAAATTTTGTATGATAGATCTTTTATGAAATATAGCACATACAAATTTATAAGATTTGGCTTAGCGATTCCAACCTTCACTTACATGACTCTTTTGGAAAACGACACGGACTTGAGTCGAGACCACAGACGATTCGACTCAACCAATACTAGACGACTCATGACAATACGATCTTTCATAACTCGATCACTTGACCAACGAAGGTTGTGGATTCGCTTCTCCATTCTTATGTAGCTGTATATACAATATTGTGCTTTGAGATCAATATTCTTTAAACGATTAAAGTCATCATTGTTTTAAACTTTTATCATTGTGATCATCTTGATGGGGTTGAAATCAAGAATCTCATTGCTTTATTGTACACTTATTACTTATGAAGATCTCATGGAGTTTGGTAACTGAGATTTGATTACTGAAGTTTTGACTTTCGTGTAACGATCGTCGTAGATTCCGATCTTTCAAAGTTCTTTATTTACAAGAAGTTATATGCGGATTGTCTTGGAATTCGTTAAATTAATCGAGTTTTGTTTTAGTTTCCATCATTGGCTCATTCTAGCTTTTAATGGTCTCGGGCTTTCCTATTTTTAGTCTAGCCATTTAATCCAAAGGTATTTCTAACAACCTATCTCTTTGATTCTATTGATAGGAAAGAATATGCGGTATTCTAAGGGTATAGCGCTAACCTGATACCGAGTTGCATATTTGATCCTCGCCTCCTTCCATGGCAAAGGACTCACAGCTTCTCATCACTAGCTTCTCCATGTACTACGTAGGTATGAAGGTTGTAGACGGGATTTCCGGATGAAGATGTTCCTGAGGAACTCCGATTCCTTTTTCCTTTGTTGCTTTTATTCCTATTACATCTCCTCCTCTTCTTCCTTGCTAGATCCAGTGAAGCAACACGCATGCCATCCTGTTCAGGGTATGTTTTAGCCAAATGTCCCGTTTTTGCACAAAGAAACCATGTGTTGGTCATCTTTTTGGGACACTTCTCAACTTTGTGACTGGGGTCCCCACAAAGGTAACACTTGCATTGAAGTCGTGGGCACTATATAGGGTAATGTTTTCTCTTACATTTCCAACATTGTATCTTATCCAATTTCGTGTCTTCTTCCTTGTTTGGGTCATCGTCCAAGTGAAGTGTTCCAACTTTCCGACTTGAGGTCATGACGGGTTCTTGTTGTGGTTGGGTATATATCCTATAATTTTATTAAGCTCAGGTGAAAATTCTAAATCTTTTATTACGTCTTAAGGTGGTAAAAGAAGCTTAAAGAAACTTATTGAAAATATAGAATACAAAAATGTGGAAATAGAAACATATATAAGAAGTATTGAAATTTTACTGAACTCAAAATAGATAACAAAAACTTCATAATATTCAAAACGAAATACATGAAATCAAGAGAAGATGTAAATCTTTCATTACAAAAGTTCAAAGAAAGGATGCAAAACATACATTAGAATTAATTCATGAACTAGATGATAAACCACAACATTGGTTTACATTTTCAAATCGTCTTTGTTATTTTTACTCAAAAAGTTATTTGTTCCTAACGCTTTACAAAAGATCTATTGTCATTCCTAGGAGATTGACTTCTTCCAAACAAGGGTGGCTATCCACTAGCTAAATCTATTATGGGCATATACCATTTCTATTATTGGCTTAAACCAAAAGTCGGTAAGGTCACTCACTTCTATTATGGGCTATAAATGATATTTTTATAACCCGAAAAATTCTAAAAAAATATTTTATGAAAATAAAAATATTTTGAAATATTTTTCAATTATTAAATTAATTTATTTTATTTTTAGTATCAGGTCTTAAACAGAATCAGATCCCATAAAAGCTCGAACTAACTAAATTTTGGAAAAACAAAATTTTCTATAATATATAAAATATTTATCTAAAAATACAAAGCTTTATAAGAATAATAAAATTGTGTAATGAAATAAAAGTGAATAGTGCAAAAGACTAATCAATTACCGATAATAATGGAAATACGATAAAAAGGTTATAACTGTAACTTTTATAACCAAAAAAATTATATAACTGATATATTTGGAAATCTTATGAAATTATGAGTTTAACGGTACTATTGGTATATTTTTTATATCTTGAGCCCCGGGACACCCTTTTCGAAGTCTGTATCCGAACGGGTTCAAAGTAGGTCAAAAATTTACCAATATGATATTTTTAAACAAACTTATATTACTAGGAGCTATTCTACATGTTTAAACTACATCTCGGCCTCTAGGGTTAGGGGAGCTAGATTGCCGGACTTAAACTATTGTATACCACTTAGGGTTTCCAAGTGATTTTCCAGTTTAAATCATTGCCAATTTGGAAACTGATATTTTATGTTTATACAACATATTTAATTTAAGAAATTTATTTTAAATTTTATTTTTGTAAGTATTTAATATCTCTTAATGTTTTCGAAATTCTTGAATTGAGTTATATTTTCGAAAGTCAATCATTATTTGCTTTTTAATAATTTGGTTTTAGGCTTTATATTACCCATTTTTTTTTATAAGTCGGAGTTCAATATGGAACTTTTCATATGTAGTGGTTTTGAATTTGAAGACTGTTGAGTTCTTATTTATGTTTAAAGATTTCATTTTCTCAAGATTAAGAAGTTTCTGAATTCGTTCGTGATTTAGGACTAGTCGAATTTCTGTTTTAATTTGGAGTGATTTTTAGGGTTTATTTTTGAAGTTTATCTTGGAATTATTTATTGAGATTTTTCGGGGCTTACAGTTATTATTAAATAAAAAAAACCAATTGCTAATCTAGAAACGTTTGCAAATCTGATTTGCATGTGTCTGAGATTCCCGAATAGTCTTGATTTATAAAAATCGCGTTGGTTTGATATGTTTATATATATACATATATATTATACAGCAGGTTTTGGGTCTTTTACATATGATATGGTTCGATTGTTGAACTGATCTAGGTTGTTCAAAATTAAAAAAAAGTACAAATTGTGAATCGTTAAACAGTTTTTGAGTTTTAAGAAAGGATTTTCATGGAAGTTTTAGAAACAAATTTTAAGGGTTTTGAAAAAGGAATTTTAATTTTTCAAAAGGTTTTCCCTTGCTCAGATTCAATTTTTCGTTTAGGTTCCAAGGGCTCTGTACCCTTGACCCCTGCAAGGTGTATGATAGCCTTCCATAATAAAATAATAGTTAACATAATATGTACTTACGAAATGTTGTGTATTATGTCTACGACTATTATATGTGCTTATATTATGTATATGGTGCATAGCATGGCCTTAAGACCTATGTCATTGGCAGGTTCTATTCCTTTATTTTTATGGGTTGTAATTTCATAAATACAGCCTGCGTGTCGTTTTTTTTATTGTAACTAGTTGTAGACTTTTTGTATCTTTTTCATTATTGTAATAAAATACATGAAGATGTAATGAAGACCTTCCCTAATCTATGATGATGGAGAAGTAAGGATCAAGATGAAGATATAAGAAAGTTTTCAACTCATGACCATAAAAGATGGTTTTTCACCTTAGGATTGGACCATTGATCTTCATATTGGCTTATGAAGATCAATATAGATTAAAAGGGCCATGCTATGACACATTTTCTTTTATATAAGCATGATATATCATGTGAGATGATATTTGTATATGTATGTGATACTATATTTACCACTTTATATGCTTAATATCCATCATACATGATGAGAAAATGGAATATTAAATAATTAAAATCCCTCAATAATTTTAAGTTGAATGCCACCTATAACTAAACACCTATCAAGACTTCGATCACCATAATGTAGGTCTGCCAAAGTAGAGTGCATTAGATTATCATAGTAAGGCATGATGAGTAATAGTGCTACTCATGAGTTTAATATGGTTAGACTTAATTAGGCTATCAAAATGGTTTTAGGCCTAAGGCATTAGATGGAATTTAAATATGTAGTGACATATGATGACAAAAATTCCATAAACAATCTAAGAATTACATGTGATGTAATTGGTAAAGAGTTACCTACCTAAACAACTTAATTTTAAGTGTCATGCCAAAGCTGACTTAGAGTTAAGTTAAATATGGATATTAGCCCACTAAAATGCAATAATTAAATATGAAGTACATTAATAAAGAGGGTTATTAATTTTAGTGGGATTTTTTATTTTATGCCTCAATTATATGTATTAAAATAAACTTTGCATATCTAATTGTAGATCAATGCCTACAAACAACACATCAAATTTATCATTGCGATCTGTCCTTGAGAAGGATAAGCTGGTTGGAACCAATTTTCTCGATTGGTTCAGAAACTTGAGAATTGTTCTCAAGCATGAAAAGAAACTTTATGTCTTTGATGAGCCCATTCCTGAGGAACCTCCCATTAATGCTCCAAGAGCTAAAAAGGATGCTTATAGGAAGCATTATGATCACTCTTTGAAAGTAGGATGCCTAATGCTTGCAACCATGAGTCCAGAACTTCAAAAAGGTCTGGAAAACATGGAGGCTTATGAGATGATTCTCCATCTTAAGGAAATGTTCCAGCAGCAAGCTAGCCATGAGAGGTATGAGACTACCCAAGCCTTACATTCTTGTAAGATGGTGGAAGGAGGTTCAGTGAGTGCCCATGTCCTAAAGATAAAAGGCAATATTGATCATCTTGATAGGCTTGGTTTTCCAATAAGTCAGGAATTTGGCTACTGATTTGATCCTAAATTCAATGACAGATAGTTATGACCATTTGTCATGAACTATACAATGAATAATATGGACAAAACAATCTTTAAATTGCATTTCGATGCTCAAGACTGAGTTCAATATCAAAAAGAAGAAACCCAGCAATGTCTTGATGGTTAAAAAAGGAAAAGGCAGATGAAGAAAGATAAAGGCAACGCTAAGGTAAGAAAAGTTCAAAGCCTAAGCCAAAGCCTAAAACCAAAGGCAAAGCCTCCTAAGGAAGGAGTTTGCTTTCACTACAATGAACTAGGTCATTGGAAGAGAAACTGCAAACTCTATTTGAAAGATTTAAAGAAGAAGAAGAGTAGTGAGACTAACTGCTCAGGTATTTATGTTATAGAATAAATTTATCTACTTCTACTTCTTAGGTAATTAGATACCGGATGTGGATCTCACATTTGTACAAATGTGCAGGATCTCAGTAGAGTAGAGATCTGAAGAAGGCGAAGTTGACCTACAAGTTGGAAATGGAGCAAAAGTTGTGCTCTAACTGTTGGACTTATGAATTGGTTTTGCCCAGTAGGCTTTTGTAGTGTTGAACAGAATGTTTTTATGTTCCTGCTTTGAGTAGAAATATTGTTTCTGTTTCTTGTTTAGATAATGAAGGTTTCTCTTTTATTATTAAGAATAATAAATGTTATATTTATAATAAAGACATTTTATGCAAATGTTGATTTACATGACGGCCTTTATGTTCTGAAATCTGAAAACCTGATAACAAAACTATCTATAGCAT